>JADBJO010002880.1:87500-92500 GCA_016801955.1 Conus betulinus
GTGTCTGGAGGTGTTCCACACCACTGCTGTTCACAGTCTGTATGCAGAGACTGGAATACCTTCCCTCTCTCATCGTTGACTGAAACTTACTCGGAATTGTAGCCTGCCGCTCTTCTCCGAACCACAAACCCTGCTCATGACTTTCTCTTTGATCTTAAGTTTCAAAAGAAATTTGGAGAAACTTCCACGGTCAATGTTACCTTAAGGAAACGGCATTCTTTCCTATCTGAACAAGACTCAATAACTTCCAGTCTGTCACAGAATAGTCAGGGACGATTCCGGTCTGTCACAGAACAGTCAGGGACAGAATAGTCCTCAGAAGTGTGCAGAACGAATTGTCTTCGACGGCTCCTTCTACACTGCTGAGCTGACAGCGCTTGTCCTGCCATTCCAGTTAGTCTGTCAATCTACACCAGTTAGTCTGCCAATCTACACCAGTTAGTCTGTCAATCTACACCAGTCAGTCTGTCAATCTGTCAATCTACACCAGTTAGTCTGTCAATCTACACCAGTTAGTCTGTCAATCTACACCAGTTAGTCTGTCAATCTGTCAGTCTACACCAGTTAGTCTGTCAATCTACACCAGTTAGTCTGTCAATCTGTCAGTCTACACCAGTTTGTCAATCTACACCAGTTAGTCTGTCAATCTACACCAGTCTGTCAATCTGTCAATCTACACCAGTTAGTCTGTCAATCTACACCAGTTAGTCTGTCAATCTACCAGTTAGTCTGTCAATCTACACCAGTTCGTTTGTCAATCTGTCAGTCTACACCAGTTAGTCTGTCAATCTACACCAGTTAGTCTGTCAATCTGTCAGTCTACACCAGTTTGTCAATCTACACCAGTTAGTCTCTGTCAATCTACACCAGTCTGTCAATCTGTCAATCTACACCAGTTAGTCTGTCAATCTACACCAGTTAGTCTGTCAATCTACACAAGTTACTCTTTCAATCTAAGACAGTTAGTCTTTCCATCTAAACCAGCAGTCTTTTCAATCTAAACCAGTTAGTCTTTCAATCTAAGACAGTTAGTCTTTCAATCTAAACCAGCAGTCTTTCAATCTAAAACCAGTCTTTCAATCTAAGACAGTTAGTCTTTGAATCCAAAGTGAAGACTTGTCTCAAAGGCCCCTGGTAAGAGGACTGGAAAACGTAGACGGATAAAAAAAAAAATTTTCAAATCCTTAAAACGTTCTATCTACCACTGGTGGTCTTAAAAAAAGAAAACAGTTCGTGCGGATGACGCTCAGGTTAGCTTTTTCACAACCACTCGTATCCTTTAAAGAGTGAGAACGTCCGTGGTGCATTCACTGTGATTTACCACATGCTGCAAAACATGCTCTGACATAAATAATGTCAGACGTTACAGCAGACTCCATGAAAACTTCCTTCAGAGATGTTCCACTGTATGTCTTTTGCGAGTTCCTAAAAGAGAGAACTAGTTTACATCCGGTCTAACATTGTGCTTGTTTCAGAAAACCTGTTGTAATGTGTTGTGGATCTTTTTAATTAATTGTGAAAGGAACTGACAATGATGGGTGGGAAGGCAGCGCTAATATAGTCACTCTTGGTCCGCTAAGCTATGAAACAACGTGAACTGAACTCGTGTACGTGGGTAAAGCGGTCAGTGTGTGTGAATATGTGTGCGTGCATACATGCGTGCGTGCGTGCGTACTTGTATATATATATATATATATATATATATATATATATATATATATGTGTGTGTGTGTGTGTGTGTGTGTGTGTGTGTGTGTGTGTGTGTGTGTGTGTGTGTGTGTGTTGCGGCGCATGCATTACTGCGTGCGAGCGTCTGTGTGTGTGTGAGAGAGAGAGAGACAGAGAGAGAGAGAGAGACTGTGTGTATGTGTGTGTTTGTGTGCGTGTGTAAGTGTGTGCGTGTATGTGTGTGCATGTGTGTGCGTCTGTGTGTGTGTGTGTGTGTGTGTGTGTGTGTGTGTGTGTGTGTGTGTGTGTGTGTGTGTGTTTTGTGGCACATGCATTAGTGCGTGCGTGCGTGCTTCTATGTGTATGTGAGAGAGAGAGAGAGAAAGATTGTGTGTATGTGTGCGCGCCCACGCGCGCGCGCGTGCGCGTGTGTGTATGAGTGTGTGTGTGTGTCTGTCTGTCTGTCTGTCTGTCTGTCTGTCTGTGTCCGTGCCCGTGTCTGTGCCTGTGTCTGTGTCTGTGTCCGTGCCTGTGCCTGTGTGTGTCTGTGTCTGTGCCTGTGCCTGTGTCTGTCTGTGTCTGTGTCTGTGTCTGTCTATGTCTGTGTCTGTATCTGTGTCTGTCTGTCTGTCTGTGCCTGTGCCTGTGTCTGTGTCTGTGTCTGTGTCTCTGTCTGTGTCTGTCTGTGTCCTGTGTCTGTGCCTGTGTCTGTGTCTGTGCCTGTGTCTGTGCCTGTGTCTGTCTGTGTCTGTGCCTGTGTCTGTGCCTGTGTCTGTCTGTGTCTGTGTGCCTGTGCCTGTGTCTGTGCCTGTGCCTGTGCCTGTGCCTGTGTCTGTGTCTGTGCCTGTGTGTCTGTGTCTGTGCCTGTGCCTGTGTCTGTCTGTCTGTGCCTGTGCCTGTGCCTGTGCCTAAGTCTATACCTGTGTCTGTGTCTGTGCCTGTGTCTGTGTCTGTGTCTGTGTCTGTGTCTGTGTGCCTGTGTCTGAGTCTGTGCCCTGTGTGTGCCTGTGTCTGTGTCTGTGCCTGTGCCTGTGCCTGTGCCTGTGTCTATGCCCTGTGCCTGTGCCTGTGTCTGTGTCTATGCCTGTGCCTGTGCCTGTGTCTGTGCCTGTGTCTGTGTGCCTGTGCCTGTGTCTGTGCCTGTGCCTGTGCCTGTGCCTGTGTCTGTGCCTGTGTCTGTCTGTGTCTGCGCCTGTGTCTGTGTCTGTGCCTGTGCGTGTGTCTGTCTGTGCGTGTGTCTGTGTCTGTGTCTGTGCCTGTGTCTGTGTCTGTGTCTGTCTGTGCCTGTGTCTGTGTCTGTCTGTGCCTGTGTCTGTGCCTGTGTCTGTGTCTGTGCCTGTGCCTGTGTCTGTCTGTGCTGCGCCTGTGCCTGTGTCTGTGTCTGTCTGTGCCTGTGCCTGTGTCTGTGTGTCTGTGCCTGTGTCTGTGTCTGTGCCTGTGCCTGTGTCTGTCTGTGCCTGTGCCTGTGTCTGTGTCTGTGTCTGTCTGTGCCTGTGTCTGTGCCTGTGTCTGTGTCTGTGCCTGTGTCTGTCTGTGCGCCTCTGCCTCTGCCTCTGCCTGTGCCTGTGTCTGTGCCTGTGCCTGTGTCTGTGCCTGTGTCTGTGTGTCTGTGTCTGCGTGTCTGTCTGTGTGTGTATCTGTGAATGTGTGTGTGTATGTCTGTGTGAGTGCGTGTGAGTGTGTGTATGCGTGAGTGCGCGCGCGCGTGTGTGTGTGTGTGTGTATGTGTGTGTGTGTGTGTGCGCGCGCGCGCGCACGCGCGCGCGCGCGTCGATTCCCTCTGCACATGCACGTTGTGGATGTGATGGATGTGAGTGCTATTACTTTCGTGCTGTGTGATTTTTCTTTCCCTTCTTTTTTTTTCATTTTTTTTTAACTAGGCAATGCTCTATGCCATATCAGTAGTGCAACAGAGCCAGACTCATCTTGCCGACGACAGACATAAATCTAAATGCCCCTTGACGGCAGCGCGCTTCACAATGAATAATAAATTAATACGTCTGAAAAATTCCTTTCCCCCTCAGCTTCGGCAAGATAAGCACGTTAAAATGTCTACCAATCAGCGGCCGTTTCATAGGGGAAACGCGTGAGGTGGGGGGGGGGGGGGGGGGGGGGGGGGGGAAAGAAAACCACACGCACAAAAAAAAAATAGTGGTAT
Organism: Conus betulinus; assembly: GCA_016801955.1. Taxonomy (NCBI): domain Eukaryota; kingdom Metazoa; phylum Mollusca; class Gastropoda; order Neogastropoda; family Conidae; genus Conus; species Conus betulinus. The sequence goes on from JADBJO010002880.1 coordinate 91,327, forward strand.
ATCGTTCGTAGGAGAACTTTTCTTTGATGTCCAAGTCCTGAGGGACAATATTTCTCTCGTCGGTTTCCAGGACAACGAGGATTTTAAAGGGAGTGACATATAGTTCGTTGGAGAAGAACTTCTCTTTGATGTCTAAGTCCTGAGGGACAATATTTCTCTCGATGGTTTCCAGGACAACGTGAACTTTAAAGGGAAGCAAGCTGGGGTCAACTTTCTTTTGTTTTGTTGTTGTTGCTCTCGCTCTGTATGACGGTCTGTCTGTCTGGCTGGCTCACTGGCTGGCTGGCTGGCTGGCTCTCTCTCTCTCTCTCTCTCTCTCTCTCTCTCTCTCTCTCCATATATATATATGAGTCCGATCCAGCGGACGAAAGGCCTCGGAGCAGGCGATACATAGAGATCTGCCTTCAAGAGGGATTGCGATAGTTTCCTCATGCAGCTAGTGAAGGGTTTTCATATTTATGATATACATTTTCCCATTTATTTCATCTTCAAAAAAAGGGGGTTTTTTTTCCTCTTAATTTCAAATCTTTGCCAAGTCATTGCTATAATGATGGAAGAATTGTTAACCTGCACTTGTTTTCCCCTACTACTTAATTGTTCAGCATATATTGTTGTTGGTCAATCAGTGGGTGATTGCATCTCTTAGGAGATCCAAGGAAAGGTTGTTCTGCACAATTCTTAGCCGCTAACAATGCTTGGGTTATTGAACAGCAGAGCTGACCACTCAGACTGTTCCATATCTTTTGATCTCCCTTGCATCCTTAAATGGATCCTCAAGCATAGGCTCAAAGACTGTCTCTTACATTTTATAGTATTTGCGTAATGTTTTTAGTTTTCAACAACTTTTTTTCTCTCCACACTTTCGTTTTGTTTAATTCTACTACCTTTCGCTGGCTGCTTTGGGGGTGCTGTTGGATTCTTTTTCGAACCTTGGCGGTCGGAACACCACAGAATTATGGACTGTGGTGTGTCTCTATCTGACGCCAAGAGCACAGACACAATCAGTCATATCTCCTTGATGAGTCGGATCCAGCGGACGGACGAAAGCCTCGGAGCAGGCGATACATAGAGATCTGCCTTCAAGAGGGATTGCGATAGTTTCCTCATGCAGCTAGTAAAAGGGTTTTCATATTTATGATATACATTTTCATTTATTTCATCTTCAAAAAAAGTT
>JADBJO010002880.1:97500-105000 GCA_016801955.1 Conus betulinus
GGGGGGGTAGACTCGCGGAGTGGGGGGGGGGGGGAGGGAGAGGCAGAGGGTGGGGGGATATAGGGACGGACAAAGGCGAAGGCCTAGAGAAGAGGTTCCAAGAATAATATTATTCATAGCTTCCAAAGGCCGAGTCTCATTTGCATTCAAAACAAATCTGCTGGCGATGCATTTCTCAGAGCGGGTAATCGGAGTTTGTTTGTTTTCATATGGGATAATAAACAAACATATTCTCTAGTAATACTTTAGCATTGCAATGCACACAGTGACTCTCTCTCTCTCTCTCTCTCTCTCTCTCTCTCTCTCTCTCTCTCTCTCTCTCTCTCTCTCTTGCCCCCACCTCCTCCTCTCTTGTCATCCCCCCCCCCCCCCCCACCCCTTTCCCGTGCCACTCGCGCGGTACTGACAGTGATGTCCGCCGTGTCTTCCATTTGCACGTGCATGAACTGACAATTCAACGGTCAGCGGGCGAAAGGGACATCCTCAGACAGGCCACTGTCAACGCTGTCTGACAAAGCCAACACATGAATCACACCCTGGACAGCTCTAGCTCTCGCTGAGAACAGCTCTCTTCAACACATGCCAACACACATGCACACACACAACACCCTGGGACAGCTCTAGCTCTCGCTGAGAACAGCTCTCTTCAACACATGCCAACACATGCACTCACAACACCCTGGGACAGCTCTAGCTCTCGCTGAGAACACTTCTCTTCAACATGCACTCACATGCCAACACATGCACTGCCAACACATGCACAAGCAGACAGAAAGAATGGGGCAAGCACAAACGCTTGCGCATCTCTTTGTGCACCCGCGCGCGCGCGCATGACACACAAACAGGCACTTATCACTAATGGCCTGATCATTCCACACACACACACACATACACGCGCGTGCGCATACGCACGTGCAATACACACACACACACACACACACACACACACAACACACGAACGCACGCACGCAACGCGAACGCGCGCGTGCGCGCGCACACACACACACACACACACACACACACACACACACACACACACACACACACACACACGATTGCAGAGAGAGACAGACAGACAAACAGACAGACAGACAGACAGACAGACTGTCCAGTTTCATTGTTGAATGAAAACAGCTCTCGTCGGCTTTCCTGATCTGGACAAGCACATGGCACACAACACACACACTGGTCACTAACGGCCTGATCATTCCACACACACACACACACACACACACACACACACACACACACACACACACACATGCGCGTGCGCGTACGCAAACAATCGTAGCCCCCAAAGATGCTTGCATTATGGACGGCTGTCGTGTTCGCATTGTGAACTCTTCACTCGCTGTCAAAAACGGTGATGGGCCACACGCCCATTGATCAAACCATCATGAAGAGTGGACAGTCGCTGAGCGGACATTGATGGAGGTGTCAGTGTTGCCGTGCGTCCACATCGGGGACAAGATCTTCAGATAGTCGCCTTCCAGCTGCCAAAATAAGGCTGCCCACAAGAACCTGTTAAGGTTGTAACATTGCCAGTATTGGCCATTAATTCATTTCTTGTTTGTTTGTTTTTTTGTTTTTATTTTGTTTTTTTCTTCTTCATGTCCCGAAAAAAAATGGCACATCATAATATATCAATTCTGGAAAGAAAAAAAAAAAAAGTTAATCAAGTACGAATCAACGTTAGAAGTGTTTAGTTTGTGTCACTGATTTCAGACGAAGAAAATGAAACCGTTCAATCAAAGTAAAACAACATTGACCTTCAGATCGTAGATTTTCTGGCAAGAATTTCCTGTTGACTTGTTAAACATGAATCAGTTCAGTCTGTTTTAACGGCATCCCCCCCCCCCCCCCCCCCTCCCCCCACACCCCCCCCCCCCCCACACACACACACACACACACACACACACACACACAAGGAGCACAGGGGTGAAACTTGTTGAATTCTGACAGATGTGGTGAATGAATTGACAGATGTGGTGACAGATGTGGTGAATGAATTCTGACAGATGTGGTGGATGAATTCTGACAGATGTGGTGGATGAATTCTGACAGATGTGGTGGATGAATTCTGACAGATGTGGTGGATGAATTCTGACAGATGTGGTGAATGAATTCTGACAGATGTGCTGACTGGCCGTGCACTGAAACAGTAGCCAGTCCGAGGACAGCAAGGTCCAGGGAGCCTGTGAAGATCAGCATAGCCTGTACACTGTGGCAACAGTAGCCCATGGTCAATAATGATTACACCTCTCAGAGACAGACAGACAGACAGATAGGTAGTAGCGTAGCCTGTACACTGTGGCAACAGGAACCGATGGTCAATAACGATGATAACTGTGAGAGATAGATAGACAGACAGACAGACAGACTGACTGACAGACTGACTGACAGACAGTAGTACAAACAAAGCCTGTATACTGTAGCAACAATATCCGATGGTCAATAACGATCAAACTCTGAGAGAGGGACACAGACAGACAGACAGACAAGTAGAGCACAGCCTGTACACTATGGCAACAGTAGCCAATGGTCAATAACGATGATAACTCTGAGAGGGAGAGAGAGAGAAAAAGAGAGAGACAAATAGACAGACAGGCAGATAGGGCATAGCCTGTATACTGTAGCAACAGTAGCCGATGGTGAATACGCATGATAAGTCAGAGAGAGAGACAGACAGACAGGTAGAGCATAGTCTGTGTACTGTAGCAACAACAGTAGCCGATGGTGAATACCGATGATAACTCAGAGAGAGAGACAGAGATAGACAGACAGACAGACAGGCAGACAGGTAAAGCATAGCCTGTATATTGTAGCAACAGTAGCCGATGGTGACTAATGACGATACCTCTGAGAGACAGACAGACAGACAGTCAGACAGGCAGATGTATAGATAGATAAATAGAAGGTAGGTAGATAGTTAGGAAGGTAGGTAGGCAGGTAAGTAAGCACGTAGTCAGACAAGCAAGCAGGCACACTGACAGATTAGTAGATAAAGTAGATGACAGATTAATAGACTGAACAGCAGACAGATCGGTAGACTGATTAATAGACAAATGGACAGGTTGATAGATTAAGGATACACATACATACGTACGTACGTACATACATACATACATACATACACACATATATACATACACGCATACATACATACATACATACATACATACATACATATCAATTACTTTAATGCATCAACTTGTAAAATCAACAACAATGCACATACATACATACATACATAATATACATACACACACACATACATCAACAGACAGACCTATACACAAACACACGAACACAGAGATAGATAAGTGACTGGACAGGTGACTCATGTCAGCCGTTTACAAGCATGCTGTATTGACTTTTCTTCCCAGTGAGAAAAGAAAGACACAACGGAAAAGATACGGAGACGGAGACAAAGAGCTGCTTGCGTCGCCTGCCCGCCCACGTCTCCGGGTCATGAAAAGCGAGTTATTGACACACTTGTTGTGCCATACATCCGATAACACCCGCTGACTGACAGGGCCAGGTATGCCTTCAACATCAGTCTATCTTCGCTGTGTCAGTTTCCTATCCTTGGTAAGCAAAACAAAAGCATGCAAGCAACCAACCAACCAACAAACAAACCCAAATCAAGCCGTCTTTGGCAACTGTATAAGGATGTGAAGAGTTGGAAATGTGACAGCAGATTTCTTTGTATTGATGTGTAGCCATGCAAGGCGTATTGTGTGTGTGTGTGTGTGTGTGTGTGTGTGTGTGTGTGTGTGTGTGTGTGTGTGCGTGCGTGCGTGCGTGCGTGCATGCGTGTGTGTGTGTGGGTGCGTGCGTGCGTGCGTATGTGGGTGGGTGCGTGCGTGCGTGCGTGTGTGCGTACGCGCGCGCGCGCGTGTGTGTGTGTGTGTGTGTGTGTGTGTGTGTGTGTGTGTGTGTGTGTGTGTGTGCGCGCGCGCGCGAGTTTTGAGCGTGTGTTTGTGTGTGTATTGAGCGTATGTTTTGTGTGTGTATGTGTGTGTGAGTGTGTGTGAGTGTGTGTGTGTGTGTGTGTGTGTGTGTGTGTGTGTGGTGTGTGTGTGTGTGTGTGTGTGTGTGTGAGTCTGTTGTCTGTCTGTCTGTCTGTCTGTCCGTCTGTGTTGAGTGTGTATGTGCGCGTGCGTGTGCGTGCGTGTGTGTGTACATCTGCGTGTGTATGTGTGTGTGAGCGCGCTCGCGTGATAGAAATGGTTATTTTTGTTGTGCCGTTTTTCGTTTTTTATCCATCCTAACAGCCCCCTCTCTTCCCCAAGTTCCTTCCCTCCCATTCCCCTCCCCACATGCCCTGCCCCCCCCCCCCCCCCCCCCCCCCCCCCCCCCCCCACTATATAATCTCCAGTTCCTCCTCTTCTATTTCTGTTTTCCTCTATGTTTTATTATTTCCTGCATGAAATCGATCTGTGTGTTTAATTTAGTCCCGAATTGTCTGAGTTATCAATTATACATACCAAAAATCACGCACACACAAGAGCACATTCGTAGGCGCACGCGCACGCGCGCACACACACACACACACACACACACACACACACACACACACACACACACACACACACACACTAATCAATAATTTCATGACGCTTCCACTCTTTTCTATGGCTGTTCATGGTGTGAGGTTTCTATCCTTTATTTTCATTCTGGATTTGTTTCTTTAATGACGATCTGTCAATAAAACCATCAACTGCATTGATTGTCAAACTCTTTTCTTGAAAGTGACTCGGGTGTATTACAGGCTGTCTATGTTCAACACACGGCTCAAAAACGCTGTTTGCGTTGTTTTAGACCGCTGTCACAGCAGTTAATGACACTGACTCAGAAGACTGAAGTAGGCTTACAGCTAGAAAAATAAAAACGGAGTGAGAGACAGTGAGATGGGTAAGAAAAGAGAGAGTGAGAGGAGAGAGGTGGGAGAGGGAGAGGTGGGGAGACAGATCACTAGATAGATAGATAGGTAGACAGATACACAGACAAGACAGACAGCAAGATAGATAGATAGATGGAATAGACAGATAGACCGATGGACACACACACATATGCGCGCGTGCGTACAAGTAGACAGATAGACGGGCGAACAGACAGATGGACAGACAAATTAAACAGATAGATGGGTACGTAGGTAGTTAGGCACGTGCACAGATGGACAGTCAGACAGACAGACAGATATACAGACAGGCAGATAGATAAATGCAGAGAAAAACAAAGATAGAGACAGACAGACAGATAGACCGACAGACAGACAGATAGATAGATAAATAGATAGACAGAGAGAGATAGGCAGGCAGTTAGATAGATGGACAGACAGAGAGAGAGAGAGTTAGAGAGAGAGAGGCAGATAGATAGTGGGTAAGAGATGGATGAACAGACAAACATACAGACATACACTGAAAGTGACTAGGGGTGTATTAACGGTGGTTTATGTTCAACACACGGCTCAAAACGCTGTTTGCGTTGTTTATCATAGCTGTCACAAGCGTTAATTGCATTAATGTAAAAGAAATAATAACCTAAAAGCTAGAAAGACACAGACTGGGTGAGTGAGAGAGAGAGATAAGTAGAAAAAGAGAGAGAGAGAGAGGGGAGAGAGGGAGACACACACACACACACACACACACACACACACACACACACACACACACACACACACACACACATAGACAGACACACAGACAGATAAACGGACAGACACACAGACAAACAGACGGATACAGAAACATACACCAAAAGTGGACAGATCACAAATTCTCGGTCAGACCACGTAAGACACTGTCTTCGTAAAGAGAGAGGGCGTGCTCTCTTTAGCGTAACAAAGGTTAATTAGAGAAATCTTTTAACAAATCAGGAAGTGATCTGAAACACGCAAACGCTGCCTCAGCCGATCCTTACCTCGTCAGTTGCGGAGACGACGACGTCAGTCACCGCGTGTGTCGCGTGCTCGTGACTGTCTCGTTACTGCCGGGTCCCACGGGGTCTTGACGCGCCGTTATTTCCCAAGTCAGAACTCCCGGAGAAGCACCAGTCACACAATGCAGGCTAAACGATGCTAGGACCCAGCCCTGTCTGAGGTAGCGAGCTAGCTGAAGGTTCACTCCTTCCAACTAGTGAACCAGGCTTTGGTAGCAGCTATGGCAGCATTAAACGTTCCATTTTCAGGGGGAATAGTGAGGCCTTCACATTCGTGGGAACAAGCATGAAACACGTCACGTCTTGCGAGATCTACAAACCCACAATGCAACCTTCAACCCTCAACCACAACAATGCAATGGTGGGGGGGTTTGAAAATTGAATTGTACAGTCAGAATTTACAGGTGACGGTGACTGTGATGTCCAGTGCCAAGGAAACAAAGGGCAAAATGACCAACACATTACGTCCAGCACTTGGCCAGACTGTACAACGTGATCACATCCAAGATCAACGGGCGCGTATGTTAGAGGTCAGTGCTGTGAACACAAGGCGCGGATAGGTCATCTGAAACAGAGACGCCTCCCAGAAATTGCTTCACTGTGATTGCCCACGATGGAAAGAAGTTGATGTCAGTCCCCAATGCAAAGACAGCTTATTTCACTCACACTGTGTCCTTACATCAATACTCTTACATAGTCCCCAATGCAAAAACAGCTTATTTCACTCACACTGTGTCCTTACATCAATACTCTTACATAGTCCCCAATGCAAAGACAGCTTATTTCACTCACACTGTGTCCTTACATCAATACTCTTACATAGACCCCAATGCAAAAACAGCTTATGTCACATACACACTGTGTCCTTACATCAATACTCTTACATAGTCCCCAATGCAAAGACAGCTTATTTTCACTCACACTGTGTCCTTACATCAATACTCTTACATAGTCCCCAATGCAAAGACAGCTTATTTCACTCACACTGTGTCCTTACATCAATACTCTTACATCGGGTTGACAGACCTGTTTATCACGTTGTTGTTGCTGTTTCTATTGTTGTTGTTATTGTTGCTGCTGCTGCTGTTGTCGTTTTTTCTCTTTTTTTTCCTTCCAAACGGAGCCGCCTTGCAGTCGCTATTCCCAGAACTGACACAAAATTAAAATATACTAAATAAAAACAAATGTAACAGAGCTGTTCACCCAAAACGTGAAAGAGGTCTGACTGAGTTCAAAGTAAGAGCACACAGCACAGCGCAGGAGCACGGCACCCACCAAATCGGATCCGGTTGATAAACAGAATGACTCTCAGTTCCACTGGGGAAGTGGAATATTGCTGGGGAGGCGGGCCTGTTTTGTTTTGTTATTCTTTTTTCTTATCCCTCCTAAGTCCCGTAAATTCCGTATTCCAAGTAAACGTCAATCCAGTTAGTCACCTAGTCCACGCAGTAAAACGAACCACATTTTCAAACCAAGAAAAGGACCTAAAAGCACGTTGTAATCTTTCATGAAACACATCGAAATGTCCACTGGGATTAAATCCAGCACTTTAAACAG
>JADBJO010002880.1:115000-207500 GCA_016801955.1 Conus betulinus
CATGCAGGAAGTATTCTCCAGATATGGAAGTGGGGGGGTATTAGACATGGTGATCTCTTTTTAACTGCTGTATTGGGAACTGACTTTGACCAGATAACGGCCCCGATGAAGCCCTTAGCGGTCGACCGGGCTATGAATAGCCTACATGAATGAATAAATGGACGAACGAACGAATTGATGAACGACTGAATGACTTCAGTGAATGAAATATTCTGAGTGCCTCATCAAATACACAGAAAGAGAGGGGAGGGGGGGATAAGGAGAGAGAGAAGAAGAAGAAGAAGAAGAGGAGGAGGGAGGAGGAGGAAGAAGAAGTAGGAAAAAAAAGAAAAGGAGGAGGAGGAGGAGGAGGGAGGAGGAGGAGGAGGAGGAGGAGAAATGAAGAACAAGAACAAGAAAAGATAGGCACAGCTATGCTGTGTATAAAACCTTACTGTGAAATATAAACAGAAAATCGTGTTTGTATAGCCAGCGCTAGAGACCAAGCTCTAAGCGCTTTACAATCAACACTCGTTTACACGACGGGCTGCCTACCTGGGTAGTGCCGACTGAAGAGCTGCCAGCTGGCGCTTCATTCAGTCGTTTCCCGTGTCATCCAGTCAGTATCGTTCAATATCGATCACTCATTTTCCTTACTTCCTTCAGTCTTTCCATTTCTCACTCAGGGTGCATGCTATGTGAAACGTGTCATCCATACCAACGGCCAAACTGGCTACTCTTCCGAATGTTGGCGATGGGATTTTACGTGTGTGCAAGATGTTATGAGTGCGTTCACACACGGAACCTCGGTTTATACTCTCATTCGAAGGACTGTATGGGAAATGGAGTCAGAACCAATGTTAACTCCGAGGGAAAAATCCCCCTGTACCGAAACGCCCCGGCGGAGGTTCGAACCCACAACCCCAGGATCACCAAGATTACGAGTCAGACGCTCTACCAACTGAGCTATTCCGGCTCCCATCTATATCTGATAGGTCCATGGCTTCATTGATGTACAGAACATGGTGTGGCTACCTACTTGTTCTCTATCTGACAGGTCCATGGCTTCATTGATGTACAGAACATGGTATGGCTACCTACATATTCTCTATCTGTCGTTAGACAAGTCTATGTCTTCATTGATGTACAGAACATGGTATGGCTACCTACATATTCTCTATCTGTCGTTAGACAAGTCTATGTCTTCATTGATGTACAGAATATGGTATGGCTACCTACGTATTCTCTATCTGTCATTAGACAAGTCTATGTCCTTATTGATGTACAGAATATGGTATGGTTACCTACATATTCTCTATCTGCTGGCACATGGTTTCCGTATTCTGAGCCACCGTCCACTGACTGGAGTTGAGGTCAGTCCCATCTGGCCTCTGACAGTTTGTGTGAATACTGGTCACAGTCTCTTGTGAAAGCGGTCAATTGAAGAGGGGCACGCTTTTTTCCCAAAATAAGCATACATTGTGTTGTTTTATTACGTCTCAGTTCGAATTTAAAAGGCGGTATGTGAAGTATTCCTCAGCAGAACAGCATAGAAAAAGCAGTTTAAAGACACGTTTGTGCAATCTGACAAGAGGTTTTACTGTATCTGCATTGCAGAATCCCTAAAAAGGAAGCATAATTGATGAGAGAGGGGGGGGGGGGGGAGAGGGAGACCGTGTGTGGATGGGTGTAGATAGGTGTGCGTGTGTATTGAGAGAGAGAGAGAGAGAGAGAGAGAGAGAGAGAGAGAGAGAGAGAGAGACTCCACAGATAAACACAGGCAGACAAAGACAGACAGACAGACACACTGTCACACACACACACACACACACACACACACACACACACACACACTCACACTCACACACACACACACAGAGAGGCTGAGGCAGGACAGACAGACAGATCGACAGATAGACACGGAGAGAGAGGGGGGGAGGGGAGGGGGGGGATGCTACAGACTGCAACACTGTAACAAAGGAGTAATTATCACAATGGTGCCAGTGCCACGTACGGAGCAAGGCTGGAAGAAGGCTGGCCCCTGGGTGGAGACAATGACCATCATTGTTGACCTCCCTGCAGATGGCTCTCAGGCGGCTCCATGTTCATCATGATGATGGGTGTCTGTCTTTTGACGCTCTGCGGAATGGGCGACAGTATGAAAAGAGGGCCACAGTTATCGTTTAGAATCTGAACATGTTCGTGGCATTCCACTGCAATTGGTGACCATGTTCCGACATTACAACCCAGTGAGGTTGCGTCTGTTTGTGAGAAGATACAGGGACAGCAGGGACACGGCATGAATTTATCACAGTGAAGTGACTAACACACACCATTTAGGAGTTGTGCATGTCCAGTTTCTTCCGATATTCTTCCTCCTATAGATTTATAGAGTACCCGCATAATTTCCAAAATATAAAAAGCCACGATTTTGATTGGGAACAGATTTAATTCATTATCTTGTTCCAACGTACATTGAATTTCATTGGGATCGAATGAACGGTTGTTGATTTACAGACAATTAAACAGAGGATGGGTCGAAATCAAAGTTCGCAAAATCTGTTCAGTTCACAAAATCATTTCAATAGTGGGTGTGGCCACCGCCATTGGCGAGACATCCACGCAGCGACTCCTCATCGAGTTGACCAGTGTTCTGATGACCCTCTGAGGGATTCTCTGCCATTCCAGTTGCAGCATTTTGGAAGATCCTGGCGGTCTCTGGGAGGTGGATGGTTCTCCTTCACACGTCTCCCCAACTCATCCCACATATGCTCGATGGGATTGAGGTCGGGACTATACGCCGGGAAGATCATCCTGTTGATGCCGGCCTGCACAATGAAGTTTTCGGCCACCCGGGCCCTATGTGGCCGAGCATTGTCGTCGTCTTGGAAGACTGCCATGGGTCCTATCCGTTGCATGGTCGGAACAACGAAAGGCGCCAGGATTTCATCCCGATAGCGGATGCCTGTGAGGTTTCCATCAATATGGTAGAGTGGTGGTGTCTTGTGGTGGAGGCTGAAGGGCACCCCATACCATAACAGATCCTCCCCCAAAGGCCCCCTGGTCTGGCGAACAGCTGCATCAATGTAACGTTCACCAACACGCCTCCAAACTCTAGTTCGGCCGTCATTGTGTTCAAGACTAAACCGCGCGACTCATCTGAAAAAAGAGGACCTGGGACCACTGTTGTTGGTTCCATCTCACATGACGATGGCAGAAAGCTCGGCGAGCCAGCCTATGGGCTGCTAGCAGTCGTGGTCGAACAGCTGGGCGACGTGATTCTGAGGCCGAAGTGGTGAAGACGGTTTCGTATGGCTTGACGGCTGAGGATGGTGTTATTTGCCATACGAAGCTGCCTTTGGATGCTGGTGGAAGTGGTATCCCGCTGCAATAGGGCCTGCCTCTCGATGAAACGATCTTCTCTGGGAGTAGTCTGCCTAGGCCGACCTGACCGTGGCCTCTCTTCAACGCTGTTGGTCGCCCTAAAACGCTGATTCAGTCTAACAATAACTGAATGATGCACACCAAGTCGTCGTCGCGCCACTTCAGCCTTTGCAATGCCATCTTGTATCCACGCAATCCCTGGTTTTGTCAAAGGTGCTAAGTTTTCTTCGTGGTGGCATGGTGAGAAAAGGGCTGACAGTAACCAACCCCGCGCTTAAACAGCCAAAAGAAGGGGCATAAAACTCACTTGAGAGACTGCTCTTGCACGGGAAAAAAGAATTTTTCATTTTACACATCTTGTGTCGCCAGCAAGCTTGATGCAAAAAACACAGTTAACGCAAACTTTGCACTTTTTATCCCGCGCGGTAACGAGGTCACCAAGACCCCCGTGCGCACTACCAGTTGACACAGGCTGGATTACACACTGCTGCTGTGTGAGATTCCATCATTGGTTGCCGCATAATAAAAAAAAAAACAATGTTTTTTGAATCAACTTAAATGTCTGAGAACACCACAGAACGATAGGTGCTGGATCTGAGTTAGGTGTTACGGACTGACGGTCACAACTGGACCAGGCTCTGCTGATCGACAAGCTTCACACAGGAGATGGAAGACGGTTCTGGTAGTCAGGGTATAGCTGGTCAGGTGTTCAGCACCGCGCAGATCTTCGCCAAAGTCCAATAGTGCTTTTAACTTCAACCAGATCCTACCCGCTTCCGTTGTTATATATCGTAATATTACAGGTTATATCGACTGTATGCAGACAGCGGAATTCTCATCTCTTCACACCTGCACTAATGGTGGTTGCAGGGGGGGGGGGGGGGGGGGGGTGTTTGTTTGTTTGTTTTGTTTGTTTTGTTTTGTTTTGTTTTTTGCTCAAGTTATTACTGTTTTGTTACTGAAGGAAAGCCAGCCCCACTCCTTTCCCAGCCCCCTTCACGATTGTTGTTGTATACTTAGGATCCAAATTCAGATTTCCCAGCCCCCTTCACGATTGTTGTTGTTGTATACTTAGGATCCAAATTCAGATTTCCAGCCCCCCTTCACGATTGTTGTTGTATACTTAGGATCCAAATTCAGATTTCCCAGCCCCCTTCACGATTGTTGTTGTGTACTTAGGATCCAAATTCAGATTTCCCAACCCCCTTCACGATTGTTGTTGTATATTAGGATCCAAATTCAGATTTCCCAGCCCCCTTCACGATTGTTGTTATGTACTTAGAATCCAAATCCAGATCTTCACTAGATTTTATGGCGTTGTAGATATCATTAAACATGTTCAGCCGTGTTTTTTTTTTGTTTTTTTTTTTTGTTTTTGTGTGTGTGTGTGTGTTTTTTTTTTGTTTTTTCCACCGAGATCCGTCCCTGATTCTCCAAATGAGAAGTAGAGAAGAAATCCTGGATCCACGCTCTGAGTCAGCCGACACAACGCCCACGCCAAGCGTGGTCTTTTCAAGTAAGATATTGGTATCGGGTTAAGAGAGATAACTCTTTCCAGCCCTTCCGCTCCTGTCCTGGATTACCTCCCATTTTTCTCCAGCTCGATGTTCGGCTACACGACTCAAATCACCACCCAGAATGACAGGCTATGCACATAACAAAACAGAAAACAAATCATCAATGAAAGAAAAATATTTCGTTCTTTTGGTACTGTGGATACATATGCATTAACAAGATATGATCAGTATCCTTCAGAGTCTAAATCAACACAAGCATAACGTCCAAAAGTATCTAACTCTTTTAATACTATACTCAAAAGAATCATTTATGTCAACGCAACTTTGTCAGCTGTAGATGACTACTAAACATTTACTACTAGTCTTACCACAACTGATTTCGCAAGGTTCATGCTATGAAGACGGGGTTCTTCAAAGAAGCGTAAGTGTCAGTCTTGTGGTGCTTTCAAAACATCGGCTATGCAGACCATTACCATTCAAAAAAACGGTTCGAACCACGTGGAAAACTGAAAACAAGCGTACGAGGTAACAGAGAGACACAGTCAAACAGACCATAAAAAAATATGTTTCCATGACGCGCCCTTATCAACTCTGCGCGTCCAGAAAGTAAATTGACACAAGAAAGCATTTATCATAAAGATACCAGGGGAAGAGTTCTGGGGCAAATTTCAACATACAGACACTGGAATAATATAAAGTTACAGTCTGATAAAATCGGGGGAGGAGAGGTAGCAGCAACACAGAGAGAGTTTAAAAGTGTTCAATATAAACACATGATCAGATTGTGCACAGAGAGCTCTTGTGCAAAATGCTGTCACGAGAAAGAACAGGCAGCGTATCACACATGAAGACAGTTGACAGCGCAAGTGATAAGCAAAGAAACCAAAGCATCACATAGTTAATGCGGTTTTTCTTCTTATTGGTGTCATATGTTTATAGGTAGTCAATCATACATAGTCAATCTGGATATGCAGTTAATGGTTCACCCACACACAGGAATCCGAAATAGTTATTTCAACGACTTCTGAATGATATCAGCCCCATACATAGTGAATCTGGATACGCAGTTAACGGTTCAACCACACACAGGAATCAGAAAATGATGGCAGAGTAGGGTAAAAGCGGTGGGAAGGCGGCTAACCACGTGCTTCTGTGAACTTGATATGCGAAAGCAAGAATGATATAGAAGAAGAAGAAGAAGAAGAAGAAGAAGAAGAAGAAAGCCCATGCTTTAGAAAATCCAACACACGTTTAAGAAAAAGGAAAACTGGGAGGTGTGTGTGTGTGTGGGGGGGGGGGGGGGGGGGGGGGGCAATTGTCTTCCGACTGTTTGAGTATGACATCAGTTCAGTACCCTTTTCTATGTATATGACATCCTTTTCTAATACATCAGTTTTCTATTTTATGTATGACATCAGTTCAATACCCTTTTCTGTTATCGCAGTTTTCGTCCATAAAACGAAGATTCGGGGACTAAAAAGGAAAAATGGACAATGAGACCCACATCAGCGACGCCACAAAATGGACAATGACAGCTTCGTCAGTGACGCCACAAAATGGACAATGACAGCCTCGTCAGTGACGCCACAAAATGGACAATGACAGCCTCATCAGTGACGCCACAAAATGGACAATGACAGCCTCGTCAGTGACGCCACAAAATGGACAATGACAGCCTCATCAGTGACGCCACAAAATGGACAATGACAGCCTCATCAGTGACGCCACAAAATGGACAATGACAGCCTCATCAGTGACGCCACAAAATGGACAATGACAGCCTCGTCAGTGACGCCACAAAATTCCTCAAAGATCCACGTGGTCTGAAACTGTTCCATCGTCAATCTCTGAAAGTCTCATCACAATCGGAGTTTTATTCGAGCGAAGAAGTGTGCTGCAATGCCACGAGGAAGATGTTATTGTTGTTGTTGTTAAAACGACCTTTGTATCAACAAACCCACACGGAGTGCCGATATTCCAACAACATAATCAGCAAAGCAAGTGCGTGCGTGACAGTTTTTGGAGGTTCCAATGTAAATTAACTGTAAAAATACGCAGCAAAGAGTGTAATATGATTTCAGTAGATGTACGTTTTTGTTTTTTTTTTAAACCATACCATTAATGCTTTGACAATTTTCTTTTCTACCGTTTCAGCCATTTGCGTAAGAAGAATTTTGTAGGCTTTTCCCCCATCTTCCAAAGTTCGTGCTTTGAATCGAATCTGAGAACCATTCAGATGATCTGTTTGCAATTTTCATCTTTTTTTTTTAACATTTCGGGCGTCTTCCCACTTTTTTTTTCTTTCTTTTTTTTCTTTGTTTATCTTTTTTTAATAAAATGGAATAATTGTTTCCATAGTGAGATTTGTTCATAGTTTCTCTTTTGATTTTATTTCTCGTGAAGAGTATAGTTTCCTCTTTTGTTGCGCGTGTTTTTTTGTGTGTTTTTTTTTTTTGTTGTTGTTGTTTGTTTGTTGTTTCTTTGTTTGTTTGTTTTTGTTTTGTTCGGGTTTTTTGTTGTTGTTGTTGTTGTTGTTTTTTTTGTTTTTTTTTGTTTTGTTTTAGTTCGTCCCACTATTCAAAACAAAATCTGCGTCTTCGTGAGTCTGTTCTAGCGGGCTGGAGAGGAAACTCTGCTTATTGTCTAGAAAATAGTCGTCATCTAAGAAAGAGTTATCAAACTTCCAGTGCGGTTTACTGATTTTATGTGTGTGAAAAGGAAGATATGATAAAGGGCCACACACAAAAAGGTGTCAGATTAATGGTAAAGTATATGTCTTAAATCTTTCACTGCTGGCAACATGCAAGAAGAAATATAGATTCAATCCAGTTTTCATCTTACAGTCTGCCCTCTCCACGTGTGGATTATATTCTTTTAAATTGAGAAACCAGTTTCGAAACAATCGACCGTATCTGTCGCGATTTAAGGTCACTAACTCCTGCAGGCCTTCGGTGCCCCTTTGCGAATTGCCTCCCTTCTTATCAGTGTCCTCCTAACGTACAATACGATTTGGTAAAGATCGTTAAAGAACTCTTCTTTCTCTCGAGTTATAGTGGGTGCGTAAATTTTTTTTGAGACGAAAACTACAGTCACCAAACTTTTCATCTATTTAGACGTTACGTCCTTGGAAGTCAAAACAATACCTGCTAACATCACATGGAGAAGAATTGTTAATGTATATCCCAACTCCTTTGCCTCTGTTTTCGTGAAGGACCAGACTAGTTTACCTCCCATTTAGTCTGCATTTTACTTCCCAGTTTGAGACTGTCGATGTGTGTTTCTTGCAGTTCGTCTTTTAAGAAATTCATTTGAGATCCTTCAGTCCGTTAGAGTTTAGAGAACATACTTTCATGATATCCATGATTAGGAAGGACTGAGCGCGTCATGAAGAAAAACTGTCACATTGACTCGAACACTCTACATTAGTATCAAACAGCATGTACTGATTATAGGGTCTGTGGCAGGCTTATGTATGATGCCATGAACATCGTCAACCAGAACAAATAGCGTGGGGAGGCTACATAAATATCCGTATTCTTGTACAAGTGCTATCACGTTTCTTGAAATTCAAACAACAACAAATATTCAAATATAGTGATTATATGAAACATGTCAAAAACATGATCTCAGATCTGTCATTTCATGTGACCACAGTTACAACTTAACATTATCAACAAAACATCGCCGTATTGAAATGATCAGAGTGTGGTCTATGAAGCGAGTAACCTTGATGCATGCATCGTGGGCGGAAAAAAAATGAGACTGCGCAGTCGATTGTGCTTCTCTGCTGCTGCTTACACTTCAAAAGCAATGGCTCCTTTTCTATGACGCTTAATAAATCCACAATCTTGAAAATTGATCACTTTTCGAAGACAGTGCCACTGTTCTCTCTTCCTCGGAAGGCGAGAGAGAGAGATCGTCTTCTGGGTCCTTCTGCATTTTACCAGTTAATGCTTTGGAAACAAAATAATCTGTTCAAAATTGCCGATGTCCAGTGGGGCCCGATATTCAAACCTGCCAATGTCGGTGTGCAGTGGGACCCAACGGACACCAACATCATTAAGAATATCTCTTCGTGCACTGGGGGGAGAGGGGGGGGGGGGGGGGGGTTGGGGTTGGGGGGGTGGGTGGGGGGGGGGGGGGGGAGACTGGTTTCCTCATATCACAAATTCCTTTACTGACTCTGCAATATAAATCCCAGACGATTCTGACTGGAAAGTGACAAAATTTCGAAAGAACTCTCACACAATGACCATGTCGTCAACACTTTGTTTGTCCTGATTGTGTACAAAAACAAAACACGAAATTTGGAGTGCTCGACGTCCAAACAAATCAGAGCGCACTATTCTTTCTTGCTCATCAAGGGAGACGAATTCCCGACTAAATCCTCGCGCTATTTCCATTATAATGGAATCGATTAACCGTATCGTACACATAAAATCTAACTGATGGGAACTAGATTTACAAGAGAAACTGAAACTTAGCAAATACTCAAAAGTGAGTACACGCTAACTTCATACATAGTTTTTTATTTGTCAATAAATAGTTAATTTTTGTTGCAGGTCAAAAACAATCGTTCGAAGGGAAACAATTTATTTCACGAACTGTCTCAACTCTGAGAGCGCCTGTAAGGCCCACTGTTACTATAAATAGCTTTTCTCCTCCACAGTGACACTTGCTTTACTGAGGCAGAGGCTCTTAAGTTCCTCTAGGATATCAGCAGCTGTGAATGCTTTTTACACGCTACAGTTAAGAGTGGGCACTAAATCACTATATTCATGCAAGTTGTGGTGGTGGTTTGCTTGGTTGGTTGTTATGTATTCTTGCTCTTGCTTAAGAGGACCCCTGTCAATGACATCACACAGAATCTATGAATTCATAAACCAGTTCTTACAGGCGTGAGAATTCAGACCTTAGCACTCACCTGTGACCCTGTTTTTGCGTCATGTGCACTTGCCCAAATAGTCCCGTTTCATTCATTTTTCAATCGGTCTGCTTGGAACTACATGCCATGTATTTTGAGGTGCATATGAGAATGAAAAAGTGGAATGAAACATTTCTCACACACACCTTATGAAGACAATCCACTTGTGTCTGTATGTATGAAGTCGAAACGTTTAACCGTGGCTTAGAAGTTGAATGGTTATACATGTCCCTGACCATAGTTACAAAATCACCGAATGTTGTGTGTTTCATGCAAAGCTGCATATGACATCTGCAAGTGGATCAGTTCTCATAAAAGTTTTTTTTTTTTAACTTTTACTGTACAGTTCAGCGCTTTTAGTATTTTGACTATGAGACGGATTCAACGTTTGATTGCTTTCATGTGCAAGCACTCTCTCCTTTTTATTTATTTTTTTCTATCATCTGCAAGCTTTTCACTCCCAGATCCATGTGCCTCAACAATGGCACAGGAAGTCAAGCAGTCCACACGTCATGCATATTTCCACAGTCCCTGTTGATATATGACATACATTTAATTCATTAACCCTAAACCCAAAGACTGTTTTTCCACATTCAAAATAATTTTTTTCACAGTGACACGCCTTGCGCTTTTCAGTCATTCAAACGTTGTTGTTCCTACTGACCTTTACTCGCAACTTAAACTTTGACCTTTTTGCGTCTAACTTCCAAGACTATGAATACAGATTCGATTCCAAGCAGATTTTGTTTTTCTATTCTGCATTGCAAGAGCTGCATGTAGCATCTGTCAAATCTAGCATTCTTCCTCCTAGTGGAACTGGAAAGAAGAAAACGAGCCTTGGAAGTAAGTTGTTACTACAAGATACTAAACGTCAGCTGTCGACCGTATAGAAGTGTACAAGTGCGTCAAACCATGAACTGAAGCACCACATCAAACCATGAACTGAAGCACCACATCAAACCATCAACTGAAGCACCACATCAAACCATCAACTGAAGCATCACATCAAACCGAAGAAAAATCTGTTATCTCAGTTCCGTTTCAAAACGCAGTCAGCATTTTATTTACTTCTAATTCTTAAAATGAGGTATGTCTGTTTTTCTATATATATATATATATATATATATATATATATATATATATATATATGTGGTGTGTGTGTGTGTGTGTGTGTGTGTGTGTGTGTGTGTGTGTGTGTGTGTGTGTGTGTCTGTCTGTCTGTCTGTCTGTGTGTTTATATGCATCTGTGTAAGTATGAGTATGTTTCTGTGTGTGTATCAGGAGGGGGGGGGGGGGGGAACATATGTGCACACACACACACACACACACACACACACACACACACACACACACACACACACACACACACACACGGCCTGTAAAAAAACTGAATAAAATTATTGTTGTTATTGTTGGTGTTATTGTTGTTACACACACACACACACACACACACACACACACACACACACACACACACACACACACACACATACACACATATCCAGAGAGAGAGAAGTGATGACAATGGTGTTAATAATGATGATGATGATTCTGATGAGGATAACGATGCCAGGTTTTTGGGTTTCTTTGTTTGTGTTGTTTGTGTTTTGTTTGGTTTTTTGGTTTGGGGGGGGGGTGGGGTTTGGTTTTTTTCCCAAGGGAGCTGAATGCTCTGATCTTCTGAGCATCAGTGCTACAATTACCTCCCTTACTCCAAAAGAAAGTAAGGCATCTCTCTCTCTCTCTCTCTCTCTCTCTCTCTCTCTCTCTCTCTCTCTCTCATTTGAGCATATTATGCAGATGGGGATGAGACGAAGAGAGATTAATAAATAATTAAGTGCTGTGTGTCCTTGACTGTCATTGCTATATTCCACACTAGTTTACGGATGTGATATATTATTATTCATGCCAGGAATTGGATAGACAAATGTTTATTTCTGTGTTTGTCTTTTTTTTTGTCGTTGCTGTTTCTGAAAGGACATTTCGCCACTGTGTAGTGACAACACAGACAGAACAGTGTGTCAGTGGCTGGGCCATAGTCAAAACCCACAGCTGTCATGTGTCAGCACCAAACTGAGTGGACCCAGTCACAGGAAAGCTGGCAGTTCTTAGCCCATTATGTAGCCTGACACATTAACATAGATTACCTGATAAAAGAGGGATAGAAATGAGAAACAAACGTGGACACTTAAAGCAGTCCCAAGTCTCATTCAGCTTCTTTCCCTTTAGAATCTGTTCAATCTCTAATGCTGACTGTGAAGAGGAAAAAAAAAAGCAAGAAGTAAATCTTGATATTGAATTAGTTGTTCTCCCCCTGGGGGGAGTGGGCCGATCCTGGAGGTACTGCAATACCAGGCCAACCCGTGGCGAAGGTGGAGCAAGCCCCTGACACTTCGCCGAGGTTCAAAAATCAGTTTAATATCGAAGCCCCCGGGTAGAGGGCGTATCAGATATTAAGCTGATAAGACCAGATACTTTTTTTTCGTTTTTATAAAACATCTTTATTCAAATTTACACAGTTACAAAATCAAATGAAATCAAGAACATACATTTTGTTCGAATGAAAGCAACAGACACACACACAAATACACCAAGCGCACGGGACCCTATGAAACAGGAATAAAAAGAAGGAATGCAATATACTATGAAAATAACAACAACACTTGCAAGGAGCACACCAAACCCACTCCAAACCATTTCAACGTCAAAACAAAACAAACACCATACAGAATAATAGTAATAAAAACGTCCAATCATCACACACCCCAAAACGTCCACTGACTCCACCCTAACCTCTACATCACACACACACACACACACACACACACACACACACACACACACACACACACACAGGCACGTTTAAATCGTATCAAATAAACCCAGCAAAGGGAAATAATTAGTAATGCATTTTTCTCCATTCTTAATCGGACAGTGACCAAAGGGGACCCATCCTAGAGAGCCGTCATCAAGATAATCTTACACACTTGTGACATCTGTAGACTTTTGATCTTAAGGCTTGTATTTACTACGTTTACACCACCTTTAGCTTTGGGAAGATGCATTGTATTTCGAGATATAAAATTCGTTCTTACTACTCCAGAAGAAAGAGAATATTTCACTGTCGATTTGTTGAATAAAGTGTTCAGGAACATGAACAACAGAGGCCAAATACCACAACTTAGATAACACCATAGTATTGACAATGACAGCCCGGCCATACATCGACATAAGACGACTACTAAATAGGCCTAAAGTTTTCTTGATTTTGACTAAAACTGGTGTCCATACTTCATTGGCTGTAATGTTTCCATACCAAATTCCAAACACCTTGATTTTGTCCACCCAAGCTATTCCAAAGGGTGGTGGTCCGACCTATTTGTCCATTTACCAAAAAAATGGCCCTGACATTTTCCTTTGTTCAATTTGGCACCTGACCCCTTCCCAAAATAGATGAACCATGAAAAAAAAACACCTTGTCAGCGGACTGTTCACTAGCTAAAAAGAAATTGCTGTCATCGGCAAAAGCCGTAATTTTTTTGTTCTGTGGACCGACCAGGAACATGGATACCACAAATACTTGTGTCCTGACGAATTTTAATAAGAACAGGCTCTAAAGCTAAGACGTAAAGAAGAGAGAGAAAGACTGCAACCCTGACGAACAGACCGGGTCACTGGGAATGGCTCAGAAATAAAATGGTTAACTATAACACACTGCTAGAAATGTCGGTGTAAAGGGCCTTAATCCATTGGATAAACCTGTCACCTAAGCCAAAGGCATGCAAGACACAAAAACAAGTATTCATGAGATACTCGATCAAAAGCCTTTTCTTGATCCAAAGTGAGTAAAATGCCACCAATTTGCCTCTCTTGACCAAAATCTAAAACATCCCGAACAAAGGTGGCAACTATCTATTATGGAGCGACCAGGAACAGCACACAAGTTTGGTCAGGATGGATAACCTGATCTAAGACTGTTTTCAGCCTGTTGCATAAAGTTTTGGTTAAAATCTTGTAATCGATGTTCAATAAGGAAATAGGTCTATAGTTTTTTCAAATGTTCAGACTGGTTGTCATCTTTACAGATCAACGAAATATAAGAAAGTTTCTGAGATGGGGACAGACTGCCTGAATCATAAATAATGTTATAAATTCTAACCAAGACAGGCAACAACAGATTGGAAAAGGCTGCATAAAATTCTTTGGTTAACCCGTCACTACCTGGAGATTTATCAGACGCCATGCCTGACAAAGAATGCCGAATTTCATCTAGAGTAACAGGCGCTCCCAACTTTTCAGCATCATTCGTCTGCACTTTTGGCAGATCAGTGAGTAGATCGCTCACAACACCAGCATCAACATCTTCCCGAGTAAACAAGGTCTCATAGAACTCTGTAAAAGCTGAAATAATAGAATTTGTTGAAATACACTTCTCACCCTTCGAGTTAAAGACTGCATTAATAACCTTCCGTTTTCCCCTGAAAAGCTCTTTCTTTAAAAAGAATTTTGATGGGTTTTTCCCCTTCATCTAAAACCTGGGCTTTGGAACGAATTTGAGCCCCTCGTAACCTGTCCTGCTGGAGCTGTAAAATTTTTTCCTTTGTGGTTGGGGCGGCCTCCCAATTCCTTTGTTTATCAAAAAGAAAAAATTCTCTACGAAGGGCATTGAGTTCAGCATTTTTTCACGTTTTTTTCTTATTCTGGGAGAAGGTATGGTTTCAGCTTGAATTTGACTTTTCAAATCATCCCACCAACACAACATTTCATCATCACATGGTGTGGCTTGTAAATAAGTTCTCAAGAATAAGGACAGGTAGTCAATGTAGCATTCATCTTGTAACAGACTGTTGTTAAATTTCCAGTAAGACTGACCGATTTGAATATGAGTGAAGGAAGACAGAGTGAGAGCAACAAAAAGATGGTCAGAGTTGGGATATAAGATATGTCGAACATCAGAAAGAGCATTTAACAAGCAAGATGAGACATAAAATCGATCGAGTCGACAGCGAACATCACGTCCATGCCAAGTGTATTCGTTTGTAGTGGGATACTTATGCCGAAAAGCATCAATTAAATTAAAATCCTGGGTCAAGGCAGATAATTCTCTCCAACCTTCCCGCCCTCTGTCTGGATTGCCTCCCTTTTTGTCACAGGCAGTACTGGCTACACAGTTGAAATCACCACCCAAAATAACAGGCCCGTGCACACAGCAAAACAGGGTACAAATTTTCAAAAAAGGTTTTACGTTCCTTGGGAACATTGGGTGAATAGACATTAACAAGACGGAAACTGTGTTTCTTCAAAGCTGATGTCAAGAGAAACATAACGTCCAAAAGTATCAATGTCAAAACCATGGACACAAACAATCAAAATTATCACGTAAATAAATGCCAACACCTTTCCCTCGGTTATTAGTAAGTGACCAATAAACAGTACCCCTAACTTCGCTGCAATAGACTTCCCAAGACTCAGACTGTGAACGTGGGTTTCTTGTAGGAAGCATATATCTATTCTATGGTGTCTCAGTCTTTCCTTCAAAAAATATACTCTATTAGGGTCTCTCAGACCATTGCAATTCAAAAGAAAAATGCAAACCATGTCTGGAAGAATAACAACATCTGGAAAATTGACACAGTGAAATGAAAAAAAAAAAATAAAGGAAAACAAGCTAAATGCACAATAAAAGTAGGCTTCCTACTGAGTGCAAAGGGCAAGAACCATGATTAATTGTTTCCCCTTTGTAAAAGACAATGAAAGAAACCACATGAGCAATAGAAAAAACTAAACACACACACACACACACACACACACACACACACACACACACACTGACCATCAAATTCCTGAAATAGGAAATGCAAAAAAAAACAAAAAGGCAGTATATTATAAAGGCACAAGCCAACAGAAAATGTCGACAGGCGGCTTGTCACACATGACTGATCACACATTGGACATGCCTGACAAGAAAACGAAAGCCTTGAGGTAAAATGAAGTCACCAGACCAGAACATGTGGAGCAGTGTGGGTGAGGTAACAATATTATGGAGGAGACAAAAAGCAAATGCATACATATCAAATCAGGAACACCTGTGCACTCAGCAGGGGGGTGGGGGGGGACATGATCAATGGGAAACTACACACACACATGCGCACACACAATAAACAACAAATCTAAAAAAAAAATAATAACCAATCAGAACAAGCAAAAAGGCACTGCACCACAAAGCTACAATCTAACACAAAACCACAACAGGCGATTAGTTAAACATGGCTGAGCATGGACAACACGTGCCTCACAAGCAAACCAAAGCCTCCAGGTAAAAAATGAAACTGCTAGACCATAACAAATGACACAAAGGAAAACCAGTGTGGGAGGAGATTACATAATACACCAGAGGCAAAAGATATGATACATACCAACTCAAAAACATTCTACAATGGTATGCAAGGAACAAAATCACCTTTGAAGTGAAAAAAAAAAAAAAAAAAAAAAAAAAAGAATCATGGTTAGGCATAGTTCTTGAAACAAAACATACCGTGGTTAAAGAAATCCTCCACACAAAAATCACTTTGGTGAGTGGTGCCCACCTTTCAGTCTCTTTGCCTTTGGCCCTTTCTGTCTTTTCTTTGTGAGGACTAGTGACAGGGGAATAGAAGATGGTGTCCATAAGATTGTCTTCATCCACCACCACTGCTGTATCAGCTGTGTCATGGACAGGAGGTAGAGCCTGACCACATGGTATTTCACTGTCCTGCGTAAATGGTGTCTCCGAAACTATGTATTCCTCAGCGCCGACCTGTTCTGGTACCACCACAGGAGGCACAGAGTCTTCTTCAGCCGAAACAGTCATGCCACTTTCACTAGCGTTCTTGGTGTCCTGGCCCAAGAGAGTCAGCTGCGGCTTTTCCCAGCGGCGAGGAGGCAGCTGAGCAGCCGTGGGAACCCTGTGAACCCTGTGCTTGTGCTGTCACGTCGCCCCCCTCTTCCCGTCTCTGGCGCGCCAGCTCCATACTCCTAACTAAAACTGATGCCCGTCCTTGGTCGCACTGGGGCCGCTGGTGGCCTAACTTCTTGCATTTTAGGCACAATGGTTCACGACCAGTGACTTTAAAGAGGGCCTGAAAGCCATAGTCCTGGAAAGTCACGACATGGGGAAGGGAATTCCACTGGTCCTTCGTACCTATCAGACGAAAGAGAGAAGGATCCCATTGTAAAGCCCATCTCTAGCATCTTTCTCCATCTTGCTGCTCAAGACCCGAAAACCCTTGGATTGAAAATATTCTTCAAAATATTCAAGATCAATATGCAGGGGAACCCA
The DNA here is from genome assembly GCA_016801955.1 of Conus betulinus. Classification (NCBI taxonomy): domain Eukaryota; kingdom Metazoa; phylum Mollusca; class Gastropoda; order Neogastropoda; family Conidae; genus Conus; species Conus betulinus. Next base: position 132,123 of record JADBJO010002880.1, read on the forward strand.
ATGGACCCGGACATCATTAAAGATGTCGGTCTGCGCACTGCAAAAAACAGCTGTATCGCCTATATCAAATTGCTTAACTGTTTTCCACCATTCCAATCGCAGATGCTTCTGTTTGAAAAGTAACCAAGATTTCAAAGGGACTCTCAGCTTTCCACATGGCAATAAAATCGTCAACATTCTGACGCTTCAAATGTTCCAGAAACTCTGCACGGCTAATCTGCATTGCTCTTTTACCAAACAGATGAAAACGAACAGTTCTCTCCTGAATATCAAGGGAGACAAACTCTCTACTAAATCCTTGCACTACCTCCATACCAATTGAAATATCACCGTGGTTTTACACGTAAATTGTAAATGTAAGGAACTAGTCTTACAAGTTACACTCGCATCACAAGACACTGTGATCTTAGCCAAAAGGCCGAGAAGCGATACCATGCACTTGCAGAGTCTCTTGCCTGCCCTGAAGCCATGACGCTGTGGAACCGGTTGCAACGTTCGCACTGTGACCAAACAGCCATTAAAATCGCCCCCCTTCATCCCTGAGCAGTGGGAACACTGCCAGTCCAAAGAACCGACCTGCTCAGCGTTTCTCATGCAAAACAGTCATCACGTCAAAGCTCAGAAAAGAACAGCACAAGGTGACAATGCCTTCCAAATGCAATGGTGACGTCATGCCTACGTCAGCTTTCCCTCGGCCCGTTCCCCTTCAATTTGGTCTGACAGGAGCCCAGACAAGCACTGTTACTCTACTTTGTGAGGGAGCCTGTGTGGGGAGGCAGTCAGGGAGAGGGAGGGGCAAGCTTGGTGGTTGGGTAGGTGGGAAGGTTGGAGGTCACGTGAAGAGAGACTTGCCTGGGGCGTGCTTGATCATGCACATGTGAACTGGCGTAAGGCTAGCAAGTCTGGTGAGCAGAGGTGTTAAGCAGGTGAAGGGAGAGATTTCATGACATTGATTAGTTGCTTTTTCTCTCCTCCTGCGAGGAGTGGGCCAATCCTGGAGGTACTGCAATACCAGGCCGACCCGTGGCGAAGGCGGAGCAAGCCCCTGACACTTCACCGAGGCTCAAAAATCAGTTTAATATCGAAGCCCCCGGGTAGGAGGCGTATCAGATATTAAGCTGATAAGAACAGATACTACACTTTGATCTTAGCCAAAAGGCCGAGAAGCGATACCGTGCACTTGCAGAGTCTCTTGGCTGCCCTGAAGCCATGACGCTGTGGAACCGGTTGCAACGTTCGCACTGTGACCAAAACAGCCATTAAAATCGCCCCCCTTCATCCCTCAGCGGTGGGAACACTGCCAGTCCAAAGAACCGACCTGCTCAGCGTTTCTCATGCAAACAGTCATCACGTCAAAGCTCAGAAAAAAGAACAGCACAAGGTGGCAATGCCTTCCAAATGCAATGGTGACGTCATGCCTACGTCAATGCTTTCCCTCGGCCCGTTCCCCTTCAATTTGGTCTGACAGGAGCCCAGACAAGCACTGTTACTCTACTTTGTGAGGGAGCCTGTGTGGGGAGGCAGTCAGGGAGAGGGGAGGGGCAAGCTTGGTGGTTGGGTAGGTGGGAAGGTTGGAGGTCACGTGAAGAGAGACTTGCCTGGGGCGTGCTTGATCATGCACATGTGTGAACTGGCGTAAGGCTAGCAAGTCTGGTGAGCAGAGGTGTTAAGCAGGTGAAGGGAGAGATTTCATGACATGACATTTGATTAGTTGCTTTCTCTCCTCCTGCGGAGGAGTGGGCCAATCCTGGAGGTACTGCAATACCAGGCCGACCCGTGGCGAAGGCGGAGCAAGCCCCTGACACTTCACCGAGGCTCAAAAATCAGTTTAATATCGAAGCCCCCCGGGTAGGAGGCGTATCAGATATTAAGCTGATAAGAACAGATACTACACTTTGATCTTAGCCAAAAAGGCCGAGAAGCGATACCGTGCACTTGCAGAGTCTCTTGGCTGCCCTGAAGCCATGACGCTGTGGAACCGGTTGCAACGTTCGCACTGTGACCAAAACAGCCATTAAAATCGCCCCCTTCATCCCTCAGCGGTGGGAACACTGCCAGTCCAAAGAACCGACCTGCTCAGCGTTTCTCATGCAAACCAGTCATCACGTCAAAGCTCAGAAAAAGAACAGCACAAGGTGACAATGCCTTCCAAATGCAATGGTGACGTCATGCCTACGTCAATGCTTTCCCTCGGCCCGTTCCCCTTCAATTTGGTCTGACAGGAGCCCAGACAAGCACTGTTACTCTACTTTGTGAGGGAGCCTGTGTGGGGAGGCAGTCAGGGGGGAGAGGGGGAGGGGCAAGCTTGCTTGGTGGTTGGGTAGGTGGGAAGGTTGGAGGTCACGTGAAGAGAGACTTGCCTGGGGCGTGCTTGATCATGCACATGTGAACTGGCGTAAGGCTAGCAAGTCTGGTGAGCAGAGGTGTTAAGCAGGTGAAGGGAGAGATTTCATGACATTGATTAGTTGCTTTCTCTCCTCCTGCGGAGGAGTGGGCCAATCCTGGAGGTACTGCAATACCAGGCCGACCCGTGGCGAAGGCGGAGCAAGCCCCTGACACTTCACCGAGGCTCAAAAATCATCAGTTAATATCGAAGCCCCCCGGGTAGGAGGCGTATCAGATATTAAGCTGATAAGAACAGATACTACTTTTTTTCTTTTTTAAAAAAACATGTTTATTCAATTTTTACATGTTGACAAAATCAAATGAAACCAAATACATTCATTTTTTTTTTTTCAAACATAAAACAACAGACACACAAGCGCACCAAGCACACTAAAACTCTATGAATCAAGAATAAAGGGAAAGAATGCAATATACTATGGAAATAACAACGACACTTGCAAAAAGCACACAGAACCCATTTAAATCCATTTCAACTTCAAAGCAACTATAATACAGAATCAAAAGAAAATAATCTACTCATCACACCCCAAAAACATCCACTGACTCCACCCTAATTTCAACATCATCAAACACACACACACACACACACACACACACTCACGTGCGTTTAAATCCAAGGGTACTGCAATAATTAGTAATGCAGCCCCTGACACTTCTCCATTGTCAAAACCAGGCAAACCAAAGTTAGATAATACTACACTTTGATCTTAGCCAAAAGGCCGAGAAGCGATACCGTGCACTTTGCAGAGTCTCTTGGCTGCCCTGAAGCCATGACGCTGTGGAACCGGTTGCAACGTTCGCACTGTGACCAAAACAGCCATTAAAATCGCCCCCCTTCATCCCTCAGCGGTGGGGGAACACTGCCAGTCCAAAGAACCGACCTGCTCAGCGTTTCTCATGCAAACCAGTCATCACGTCAAAGCTCAGAAAGAACAGCACAAGGTGACAATGCCTTCCAAATGCAATGGTGACGTCATGCCTACGTCAATGCTTCCCCCTCGGCCCGTTCCCCTTCAATTTGGTCTGACAGGAGCCCAGACAAGCACTGTTACTCTACTTTGTGAGGGAGCCTGTGTGGGGAGGCAGTCAGGGAGAGGGGAGGGGCAAGCTTGGTGGTTGGTTGGGTAGGTGGGAAGGTTGGAGGTCACGTGAAGAGAGACTTGCCTGGGGCGTGCTTGATCATGCACATGTGAACTGGCGTAAGGCTAGCAAGTCTGGTGAGCAGAGGTGTTAAGCAGGTGAAGGGAGAGATTTCATGACATTGATTAGTTGCTTTCTCTCCTCCTGCGGAGGAGTGGGCCAATCCTGGAGGTACTGCAATACCAGGCCGACCCGTGGCGAAGGCGGAGCAAGCCCCTGACACTTCACCGAGGCTCAAAAATCAGTTTAATATCGAAGCCCCCCGGGTAGGAGGCGTATCAGATATTAAGCTGATAAGAACAGATACTACACTTTGATCTTAGCCAAAAGGCCGAGAAGCGATACCGTGCACTTGCAGAGTCTCTTGGCTGCCCTGAAGCCATGACGCTGTGGAACCGGTTGCAACGTTCGCACTGTGACCAAAACAGCCATTAAAATCGCCCCCCTTCATCCCTCAGCGGTGGGAACACTGCCAGTCCAAAGAACCGACCTGCTCAGCGTTTCTCATGCAAACCAGTCATCACGTCAAAGCTCAGAAAAGAACAGCACAAGGTGACAATGCCTTCCAAATGCAATGGTGACGTCATGCTACGTCAATGCTTTCCCTCGGCCCGTTCCCCTTCAATTTGGTCTGACAGGGAGCCCAGACAAGCACTGTTACTCTACTTTGTGAGGGAGCCTGTGTGGGGAGGCAGCAGTCAGGGAGAGGGGGGGAGGGGCAAGCTTGGTGGTTGGGTAGGTGGGAAGGTTGGAGGTCACGTGAAGAGAGACTTGCCTGGGGCGTGCTTGATCATGCACATGTGAACTGGCGTAAGGCTAGCAAGTCTGGTGAGCAGAGAGGTGTTAAGCAGGTGAAGGGAGAGATTTCATGACATTGATTAGTTGCTTTCTCTCCTCCTGCGGAGGAGTGGGCCAATCCTGGAGGTACTGCAATACCAGGCCGACCCGTGGCGAAGGCGGAGCAAGCCCCTGACACTTCACCAAGGCTCAAAAATCAGTTTAATATCGAAGCCCCCCGGGTAGGAGGCGTATCAGATATTAAGCTGATAAGAACAGATACTACACTTTGATCTTAGCCAAAAGGCCGAGAAGCGATACCGTGCACTTGCAGAGTCTCTTGGCTGCCCTGAAGCCATGACGCTGTGGAACCGGTTGCAACGTTCGCACTGTGACCAAAACAGCCATTAAAATCGCCCCCCTTCATCATCCCTCAGCGGTGGGAACACTGCCAGTCCAAAGAACCGACCTGCTCAGCGTTTCTCATGCAAACCAGTCATCACGTCAAAGCTCAGAAAAGAACAGCACAAGGTGACAATGCCTTCCAAATGCAATGGTGACGTCATGCCTACGTCAATGCTTTCCCTCGGCCCGTTCCCCTTCAATTTGGTCTGACAGGAGCCCAGACAAGCACTGTTACTCTACTTTGTGAGGGAGCCTGTGTGGGGAGGCAGTCAGGGAGAGGGGAGGGGCAAGCTTGGTGGTTGGGTAGGTGGGAAGGTTGGAGGTCACGTGAAGGGAGACTTGCCTGGGGCGTGCTTGATCATGCACATGTGAACTGGCGTAAGGCTAGCAAGTCTGGTGAGCAGAGGTGTTAAGCAGGTGAAGGGAGAGATTTCATGACATTGATTAGTTGCTTTTTCTCTCCTCCTGCGGAGGAGTGGGCCAATCCTGGAGGTACTGCAATACCAGGCCGACCCGTGGCGAAGGCGGAGCAAGCCCCTGACACTTCACCGAGGCTCAAAAATCAGTTTAATATCGAAGCCCCCCCCGGGTAGGAGGCGTATCAGATATTAAGCTGATAAGAACAGATACTACACTTTGATCTTAGCCAAAAGGCCGAGAAGCGATACCGTGCACTTGCAGAGTCTCTGTCTCTTGGCTGCCTGAAGCCATGACGCTGTGGAACCGGTTGCAACGTTCGCACTGTGACCAAAAACAGCCATTAAAATCGCCCCCCTTCATCCCTCAGCGGTGGGAACACTGCCAGTCCAAAGAACCGACCTGCTCAGCGTTTCTCATGCAAACCAGTCATCACGTCAAAGCTCAGAAAAGAACAGCACAAGGTGACAATGCCTTCCAAATGCAATGGTGACGTCATGCCTACGTCAATGCTTTCCCTCGGCCCGTTCCCCTTCAATTTGGTCTGACAGGAGCCCAGAGACAAGCACTGTTACTCTACTTTGTGAGGGAGCCTGTGTGGGGAGGCAGTCAGGGAGAGGGGAGGGGCAAGCTTGGTGGTTGGGTAGGTGGGAAGGTTGGAGGTCACGTGAAGGGAGACTTGCCTGGGGCGTGCTTGATCATGCACATGTGAACTGGCGTAAGGCTAGCAAGTCTGGTGAGCAGAGGTGTTAAGCAGGTGAAGGGAGAGATTTCATGACATTGATTAGTTGTTTTCTCTCCTCCTGCGGAGGAGTGGGCCAATCCTGGAGGTACTGCAATACCAGGCCGACCCGTGGCGAAGGCGGAGCAAGCCCCTGACACTTCACCGAGGCTAAAAAATCAGTTTTTAATATCGAAGCCCCCGGGTAGGAGGCGTATCAGATATTAAGCTGATAAGAAGAACAGATACTTTTTTTGATCTTATAAAACATGGCCGAGAATTTTTACATGTTGACAAAATCAAATGAAACCAAATGCATTCATTTTTTTTTTTTTCAAACCTTAAAAAACAGACATGACACTGTGCACCAAGCACACAAAAAACTCTATGAATCAAGAATAAAAGGACAAAATGCATGCAATATACTATGGAAATAACAACGACACTTGCAAAAAGCACACAAAATCGTCCCCATTTAAATCCATTTCAACTTCAGTCCAACTATAATACAGAATAAAAGCTCAGCGTTTCTCATGCAAACCCAAATCACGTCAAAGCTCAGATATGAACAGGTGCCCAAAGTAATAGACAATGCCTTCCAAAGCAATGGTGACTTTCATACGGGTTTTCAATTGCTTTCCGCTGTCTTGATCCTTTCCCCTTCAATGTGGTTCGACAGGAGCCCATGACAATTGTCCCTGTGGCTTATCTTCTTTATACTTTCAACATGCCAGTCAACAAGTGGTGCAGCTTTTGTAAATCTGACGTAGAGACAGCGTTCCACATGCAAACCATTTTATTATTCAAAGCTCCAAATATATTCAGATGGCCAAAGGATTTTTGGCCAAATGGTACAAGGACATTGAGGGTATTGGCATCAGCCAGCCTAGAATGTGTTCGGTTTTCCATGTTTGAATCATGCTCTACATGTCATTCTAAGAAGAGTACACTCTTAGTTCTGGTGTCCGAATATCGGTACTCCATTTGGCAGTGCAGGAACAAGGCACGCTTTGACAAGAAAGTCATGCGGCCTGTAGACATTGCTTGTTATTTTATGTGCCGTGTGAAGTGTCGTCTTTGGGTTGACTACTCCCGGTTTCAGAGAGAAACCTTTAATTCATTTTGGTTATTTAAAAGTATTTCATGACGTGACCGATGATGGCTTTCATTGCGGAACTTACTGCAATACCAGGTTGACCCGTGGCGAAGGCGGATTACTAATTATTGACCTTGGACCGAGGCTCAAATCAGTGTTAATATCGAAGATTGATGATGTCGGGTAGGAGGGCGTATCAGTGGATGTTTTAAGCTGATAAGAACAGATACTACACTTTGATCTTAGCCAAAAGGCCGAGAAGCGATACCGTGCACTTGCAGAGTCTCTTGGCTGCCCTGAAGCCATGACGCTGTGGAACCGGTTGCAACGTTCGCACTGTGACCAAAACAGCCATTAAAATCGCCCCCCCTTCATCCCTCAGCGGTGGGAACACTGCCAGTCCCAAAGAACCGACCTGCTCAGCGTTTCTCATGCAAACCAGTCATCACGTCAAAGCTCAGAAAAGAACAGCACAAGGTGACAATGCCTTCCAAATGCAATGGTGACGTCATGCCTACGTCAATGCTTTCCCTCGGCCCGTTCCCCTTCAATTTGGTCTGACAGGAGCCCAGACAAGCACTGTTACTCTACTTTGTGAGGGAGCCTGTGTGGGGAGGCAGTCAGGGAGAGGGGAGGGGCAAGCTTGGTGGTTGGGTAGGTGGGAAGGTTGGAGGTCACGTGAAGGGAGACTTGCCTGGGGCGTGCTTGATCATGCACATGTGAACTGGCGTAAGGCTAGCAAGTCTGGTGAGCAGAGGTGTTAAGCAGGTGAAGGGAGAGATTTCATGACATTGATTAGTTGCTTTCTCTCTCCTGCGGAGGAGTGGGCCAATCCTGGAGGTACTGCAATACCAGGCCGACCCGTGGCGAAGGCGGAGCAAGCCCCTGACACTTCACCGAGGCTCAAAAATCAGTTTTAATATCGAAGCCCCCGGGTAGGAGGCGTATCAGATATTAAGCTGATAAGAACAGATACTACACTTTGATCTTAGCCAAAAGGCCGAGAAGCGATACCGTGCACTTGCAGAGTCTCTTGGCTGCCCTGAAGCCATGACGCTGTGTGGAACCGGTTGCAACGTTCGCACTGTGACCAAAACAGCCATTAAAATCGCCCCCCTTCATCCCTCAGCGGTGGGAACACTGCCAGTCCAAAGAACCGACCTGCTCAGCGTTTCTCATGCAAACCAGTCATCACGTCAAAGCTCAGAAAAGAACAGCACAAGGTGACAATGCCTCCAAATGCAATGGTGACGTCATGCCTACGTCAATGCTTTCCCTCGGCCCGTTCCCCTTCAATTTGGTCTGACAGGAGCCCAGACAAGCACTGTTACTCTACTTTGTGAGGGAGCCTGTGTGGGGAGGCAGTCAGGAGAGGGGAGGGGCAAGCTTGGTGGTTGGGTAGGTGGGAAGGTTGGAGGTCACGTGAAGGGAGACTTGCCTGGGGCGTGCTTGATCATGCACATGTGAACTGGCGTAAGGCTAGCAAGTCTGGTGAGCAGAGGTGTTAAGCAGGTGAAGGGAGAGATTTCATGACATTGATTAGTTGCTTTTCTCTCTCCTGCGGAGGAGTGGGCCAATCCTGGAGGTACTGCAATACCAGGCCGACCCGTGGCGAAGGCGGAGCAAGCCCCTGACACTTCACCGAGGCTCAAAAATCAGTTTAATATCGAAGCCCCCCCGGGTAGGAGGAGGCGTATCAGATATTAAGCTGATAAGAACAGATACTACACTTTGATCTTAGCCAAAAGGCCGAGAAGCGATACCGTGCACTTGCAGAGTCTCTTGGCTGCCCTGAAGCCATGACGCTGTGGAACCGGTTGCAACGTTCGCACTGTGACCAAAACAGCCATTAAAATCGCCCCCTTCATCCCTCAGCGGTGGGAACACTGCCAGTCCAAAAAGAACCGACCTGCTCAGCGTTTCTCATGCAAACCAGTCATCACGTCAAAGCTCAGAAAAGAACAGCACAAGGTGACAATGCCTTCCAAATGCAATGGTGACGTCATGCCTACGTCAATGCTTTCCCTCGGCCCGTTCCCCTTCAATTTGGTCTGACAGGAGCCCAGACAAGCACTGTTACTCTACTTTGTGAGGGAGCCTGTGTGGGGAGGCAGTCAGGGAGAGGGGAGGGGCAAGCTTGGTGGTTGGGTAGGTGGGAAGGTTGGAGGTCACGTGAAGGGAGACTTGCCTGGGGCGTGCTTGATCATGCACATGTGAACTGGCGTAAGGCTAGCAAGTCTGGTGAGCAGAGGTGTTAAGCAGGTGAAGGGAGAGATTTCATGACATTGATTAGTGTTTTTTCTCTCCTCCTGCGGAGGAGTGGGCCAATCCTGGAGGTACTGCAATACCAGGCCGACCCGTGGCGAAGGCGGAGCAAGCCCCTGACACTTCACCGAGGCTCAAAAATCAGTTTAATATCGAAGCCCCCCGGGTAGGAGGCGTATCAGATATTAAGCTGATAAGAACAGATACTACACTTTGATCTTAGCCAAAAGGCCGAGAAGCGATACCGTACCGTGCACTTGCAGAGTCTCTTGGCTGCCCTGAAGCCATGACGCTGTGGAACCGGTTGCAACGTTCGCACTGTGACCAAAACAGCCATTAAAATCGCCCCCCTTCATCCCTCAGCGGTGGGAGCCAAGGCTTTCATACAGTACAGAGGGCATGGCTGTTGTGTTAAACAGAATGACTGCTGAGTTAAGCTGTCTCGAACTGTATGCAGTCTGACCCAAGTGTGACACCAGGCAGACAGTCTTCATATAAGCAGCGTTCCCTGTATGAATGGACGTCCCCTTGCGCTTCCCTGATGCGAGGCTCTGTCAGGGTGACTGTTCATGATCCCTCAACACTAAGAATACCTTTTGTAGGTTCTCAGAGTACTTTCTCTCACTTGGGGATCTGTTAGTGCAGGTTTTGGGACTTAAAACTGAATTCCCTCAAAACAATACTTGGCATAGCAAAATAAAAGGAGGAGGGAGAAAGGTAGTAGGAATATAACAAAAGCTGAAAGACTATCCAAGAAACATATCTTGACTGGTACTTGGAACTGCTGCAGTGCCAGAAAGAGGATCTCAACAATTGAAAAAGTAGTATGTCACTTTGATTTTAGGTGTCTACAGGAAACTAGAAGTGCTGCCCACAGACCATTACATCTGGATGACTTTGCAATATTTCAAAAACATGATGCATGAGGACTAGCTACAATAATAAAAAAAAACTTGAAAAACAAACTGTCCAGACTAGACTTAAAGAATGGTGTTGAGCACACATGAACTAATGAGTGCGAGGCTGGAAACACCTGATGTAATCAGTTAAGCTTTGTACTCATCAATGCATAAGACATCCTGATACCCATATATCAAAAACGGATTCGACCTTTCTGGAGAAAACATGGATTTGGAGACTCTACTATGCTATGTGCAGATTTTAATGCACAAGGAATTGCACTAGAAGAGATGTTTGATGAAGTGCTTCTCAGTGTACTGACATCATCCCCAACTCACACAGGGAGGCAGGGTGGTACTGACAGTGTCATTGTATATGCACTCATTGGACCCAAATCACAGCAGGCATGAGTGCAGAAGCACTTCTTCATCATGGAAGTGACCATTTCCCTGTTGTGTTCAGTTCACAGAAACTATCAAAACTTAAAGAAATGAAACAAAACGACCCTTTTCATTATAACAACAATGAAGGGAATATCAGAGGAACGCTAAGGAGTAGAAGAAACAATGTTACAACAAAACATATCGTTAAACCCCTTTGTGGAATATAGACATGAACACAGCCTGGAAAGAGAAACGCCAGGCTGTAAGAATTTGGCAGAGAAAAAGAAGAAAACCTTGCCTTGACCAGGTTATGAAAACAGACATGAATCAAAACACTGAACAATTCGAAAGAGTAGCTGAAGAAGCAAAAGAAACCAAATGGCAGCAACTTTATCTGCCATTTAATTACGACACAACACTCATTCAGTTCTGGCACTTTTATAACTGCATGGAAGGAAAACACAAAACAAACGCAATCCCAGATATCTTAGACGCTGATGGGACCACAAAACTCAAAACAAATGTGGACAAAAAGTCGGGGTCTGCTTAAACGTTTCATAGAACAGAGTGATCAAGTTAAACCAACACCTAGCTCACGCCCTCATTGATGATGAAATTGCAGCATCTGAACTGGATGACGCAATAACTAGATGCACTAAGGATAGTGCTCCAGCTCCAGACAAAGCGCAGCATGCAGATATCGAACAGCTCTCAGAAAAGGAGAGAACCCAACTCTTCAGAATCTACCAGGAGGGTTTTGATAAAGGCCATGTCCCAGAAGACTGGACACACAGCTACCTGAAAGCTTTACCAACACCAGAAAAAGCATCATCATTGGCTAGATAGCTACTGCATACTCACCATGCAAAATATAGCAGAAAGCTCATGGAACGAATCATAGCAAAAAAAAAACTCGCAAGAGATCTTGAAAGTCGACAAATCCTCCCATCAATCAAGGAGGCTACATAGGAAAATACGGCCGCTTTTGCCTATGAGTATTTGAAGGATTCCTAAGAAACGGAATTGCTTGAGTGTTCACATTAGCAGATGACGGTCTGATCTACACAACATCAAAGAATGCTCAAGAAAGAACGAAAACAGTGCAGCATCAGTTGAACAAATTTGTCAGTATGTCAAGAAACTGGATCGTCCATCAAGTCTACAAAAGCCCAGACATTAGTTTGCACTCTCAACAACAAGATATCAGTAGTTTGCTTCAATGGAATACCGATTGAATCAACTAACAACTTACACTATTTGGGTGTAGGCTTTGACAGAATGCTAGCCTTTAGAAAGCATGCTGAGAATATTGTTCTTAATGCAAAAAAGGCTTATCTGCCATGAAAGCAATGGCAGCTGAAGGCAACGAACAGTGCCACCTCTACCGACCGTATCACGCAGTTGTACTCAGTGTAATTGATTATGGATTTGGGCTTACAACACTGTCCAACAGCAATCTTCTGAAATTGGATCGAATTCAAAATGAAACAATGAAATTGATCCTGGGAACCAGGAAGGACACATCAGTTGAAACTATGCGATATTTGCTTGACCTTCCTTCAATGCATACAAGATACAAGCTAGAACAAGTGAAGGCATATTTCAGAGCACTTGAAAATCCCCAAAACCCACTTCATGCAGTGGTCAAGGAAACATAAGGCACCCAGCTAGGACATGGAAAATCATGGATGGGACAGGCAGAAGATAGTATTCAGCTGGTGTGCCAGTTAGCGGAACTCAAAGAAACCAAGGAATGGGAAAAGTATCTAGATTACCTGAAACACTCTACCAAATTGCCTTCACTCCAGAACTTGGAAGACATTGTCGAGAATGGCCAGAATACAAAACCAACGTAGAAATTCAGATGAGGGGTAGACGGCCTTTGCACTAAAGATAATATTGTAATATACACTGATGGTTTTGTCACCAAAGATAAGTCAGGCTGGAAATATACAGTGTAATTAGAGAGTCCACGGACGTGAGTGTGCAAGTCTTGGTGTGTGAGTGTGTATGTGAGAGAGTGGGTGAGCGAGTGAGTGTGTGTGTGTGTGTGTGTGTGTGTGTGTGTGTGTGTGTGTGTGTGTCTGTATGTGTGTGTGTGTGCGCGCGCGCGCGCGCGCGTGCGTGGGGGTGGGGGTGAGGAGAGGAAGCTGTTGTTCTTATTGTGTGTGTGTGTGTGCGCGCATGACTGTACACATACATGTTGTATTTAATGTTTCTTGTCCTTGTTCTAAATCCTAAGTCATCTTCTAAACATTCACGCATTCAGTCTCCACACACACACACACACACACACACTCTACACACACACACACACACACACACACACACACACACACACACACACACACACACACACACGCATGCATATACACAAACGTGCGCGCCTATATTCGCTTGTTCCTACGCACGCACATATGCACCTGCGTGCATGTGCACACACACACGTGTGAGCACATAGACGTATACGATAAGGTAACGTAATGTTGCTTATAGCCCAGCCGACCGCAAAGGGCCATATCAGGGCTGTCACCACGTTAAAATCAACTCACAGATCATCCAAAGCAAAACAAAACAAAACAACAACAAAACACTTTCGCACATCTCTTAAAATACATCTAAAAACGTACCAAAAACTTCGTTAAAAATCTTTCGTCAGTGAAATCGTAGATCATTTGAAAAATGTTAATCTCTTTCAGAACTCCACGATCACGTCAGGTGGGACTCTCTGAACATGGTTTTCATGGAGTCTGCTGTAAAGTGTTTATGTCTCACATCGTGCAAGTCCCAACAATCTAAAAGAATATGTTTCACTGTGAGTGGAACATGACATGGAATGCACCATGGAGCTTCTTCACCTTTTAAAAGATAAGAATGGGTATAAAATGAATGGCCTGTGTGCAAGCAGCACAAGATTTTCGTCTTTTTTTTTCCCCCCCTCCGCCACCCCCGCCTTTACTATTTTTTTTTTTTTTTTTGTCTTTTATTTTTTTTTCCTTCTATGTTTTTTTTTTTGTTTTCCTTTTTCTTTTTCACTTTTCTTCCTCTATTTTTTGGCTTTTTTTTTTTTAAGGCGGTTTTTTTTTTTTTTTTTTTTTTTTTTTTCCTTCCCTTTATCTCTCACGCACCATGCGGGTCTGTATGATGTATTGCTATCAATGGACATTAATTTGCTGGTTTTAATGTTTTGGCGTTTGTTACAGCGCGTCAGGGTTTATTTCTGTACTAGCGTTTGGTGCAGTGACACTCTCACACCGTTTCACAACAAGATACAAGAGTTATATATACATTAAAAAAAAAAAAAAAAAAAAAGAAAGGCTCGGACATCTTCCGGGAACCATCCTTGAAACGAAAGACGAATATAAGTATGCAAGGATGATACCAGAAATGCGTGAATGAGAGGAGGGAGGAACAGAAAATAAAGAGAGAGAGAGAGAGAGAGAGAGAGAGAGAGAGAGAGAGAGAGGGGGGGGGGGGGGAGACGTAGTAAAGAAAACGTACAGCTCGTCTCGCAAACGGTCTATTCCCCCTGAAGGCTATCCTTATAGTGAAAAAAGAGAGACCACAAGGGAGACACGAGGAAATCATTGCAGCGAGACAAACAGTATCAATGTGAAAGCGAGAGAGAGAGAGAGAGAGAGAGAGGGGGGGGGGGGGGGGGGGGGGGGGGGGGGGGGGAGAGAGAGAGAGAGAGAGAGAGAGAGAGGCAGACAGAGAGAGAGAGTGAGAGAGAGAGAGAGAGAGACAGAGACAGACAGACAGACAGACAGACAGACAGACAAACGGACAGAGAGAGAGAGACAGAGACAGAGAAATTCCATCCTCCTATTTTTTTTCCTGCTGTCATTCATTTTCAATTTCCCCCCTGTTATATTGACTCGTACTCACCATGGAAACTCTCTCTCTCCTCCCCCCCCCCCCCCCCCCCCCCTCCGCGTGCGTGTGTGTGTGCGCGTGTGCGTGCCTGTGTGTGTGTGTGTGTGTGTGTGTGTGTGTCTGTGTGTGTGCGTGTGTGACTGTGTGCGCGTGTGTGTGTGTGTGTGTGTGTGTGTGTGTGTGTGTGTGTGTGTGTGCGCGCGCGCGCGCGCGCGCGTGTGCGCGTGCGCGTGTTTTAAATCGATGGACATTCCTTTGCGGATCTTAATATTTTGGCGTTTGATACAAAGCGTCTGGGTTTATTCATGTACTGATGTGTGGGTGCATTGACACTTTCATTCTGCTGTGTTTGCTGCATAGTATACTTTTAATTGAATAAAACACACACTTGCACCTCCCCTCCCTCCCTTCCCTCATATCCCACATCCACTGTTTGTGTGTGCGTGCGTGCGTGCGTGCGTGTGTGTGATAACAGCATTTGCAAAAGATAAAGTTAACATTATCTACAAAGCCATTTAGAAACATTACATAGCGCTCATGAACATGAATTATTCGTTAACTAAAAAGAACATGCACAATTGCGGTTGAGCACAAAACAGTGTGTGGGTGCCTGCTTTTTACAGTGTCTGCTATTGTTTGTGTGAAAAGGAGAGCTGGAGCGGGCGCAAAATTTATGCTTGTGTGTCTTTTGTGCGCGCATGTGTGTGCGTGTGTGCGCGTGCGTGTGTGTGAGCGCTCAAGCGTGCATACGTGCGTGCCTGCGTGCGTGTTATATTAACTTCCTTAACTGCGCTTCCTGCTCAAAAACCACTTCATATGGTATCGATGACTTTGTCTTCTTAAATCTTGCTTATGCACATTTTACCCACTAGCAAAAAATGTTATTGATGCACACATAATTATGTGAAGATTTTTTTTCATATAAACCGAACAGCACGTCTGTTACAGACAAATGAAATTTCATGCCTACCTTTGAGAAAATAATGTTTTCAATTTCTAACCAAATTGTCTCACTGATGGACATTCAAAAAAAAAAAGTGCTCAATGGTATCCACAGTGTCCGGACAATAATCACATGAAATAGATTGGCACACGCCCATTTTGTGTAGCATAATATTTGTGGGATAGATATTATGTAACAATTTCCATTGCAGCTCACGTAAGCGTACATCTTTTGTTGCCAGTCTTGGCGTAAAGCCACATCTTTTCACTCAATTCAATGTTCAGTTTTCTGCTCCAAAAATCTACGGCGTGTGTGGAGTTTAACGTTTTTGTTGTTACTCTTTTCAACAGATATTCTTTAATTTGTTTTGTTTTAGCATAGAAACGATTTGCTTCAGAGGTACCATGATTCTCCATTTCAAATCGTCTATTCCTATCTTTTATCAAGTCAATCCAGGTTTGTGGTATGGCATTTAGTAGAGCATTATATTGAAACATGGTTATTGCCCTGTTTTGGTTAAGTAGGTCTTGTACTTCCACTAAATTTAAAAAAACGCCTTTCCTGCGCGTTTTAATAATATCGTTTATTGTGGTGGTGAGGCTTTTCTCTCGCCATTTTTCAAAATTGAGGACCTTACTTTTATATTTGATTAACTTATTATAAAAGAGGCATTGTGTACCAATATATTTTGCAAGTACACAATCGCTTTCTACTTTAGTTTTGTTATCTAGGTAAGTTAATAGAACTTCTTTCCAAAAATTATTTTCGATTGTAGAGATCCCTGGTATATTTTAGGAGAACAGTTTATTTCAAATATTTCCTCAGCTGAGGCTATTTTTTTCAAGTGCCAAAAAGGAATGAGGCACCATGTCTCAGTTCTTTGGTGTATAATCGTCCAATCCATTGTAGGTTAAAGGTATTTTGCAATTCAATCATGTCAACCATTCTTAACCCTCCTTCTTTATAATCTGCTTTTCATTACTTTCTTTAATCTTTTCAAAGGCTTTTCTGTTACTGTGTTTCCTTTGCCAAAGAAGTTTATATAAAATTGTATTGACTTTAATCAGTATTTCCCTTGGCAGTCCAACCGACTGCATAACATAAATAAATTGACTGGTCAAAATGTCTTTATGATCACTATTTTTTACCATGTATGCTAAGGTCTCTCTTACTCCATTCTTTTATCATAGCTGTTAGAGTTTTCAGCCTACTTTCCAGTTGTCTTCTATTTCTTTGGCCATTTTGTCTTTTGCAAAGGATATTCCTAAAGATTTTTATTTTGTCCACTATTTCAAAAGGGTGTTAAGAACTCTTTCATCAACATCACCTATTGCCAAGACTTTAGTTTTGCGTATGTTTAGTTTCAAGCCAGAGAAACATGCAAATTGTCTGAGAATATTTGTTGCTGTTGTTATGTCATTCTGTGTTTTAGAAAAAGGATTGTATCGTCAGCCATCTGTTGAATTTTGATGCTTGCATTTCTTTCATTTCGTATCTGTATTCCTTCAATGCCACTATTTCTAATCTTAATAGCTAGCAGTTCTACAGCCAAAACGAAGGCTAAAGGGGGAAAAACGGACATCCTTGTCTAATACCACAATTAACATCAAAACTCTCCGATATCCAGCCCTCATGATTTATGTGATTCACAGCCTTTTTTTTTAACATAATTCGAATCCACTTCTTAAAATCGGGACCAAATCCAAAAACATCGAATGCTTTCAATAAGTACGTTTTTGTTATGGAATCGAATGCTTTTGAATAATAAGCGCTAATATAAAACCTGATTTACCTATTTTGTTAACGTAATTGATTGCATCGTCAATTGTACGAATGATGTAGATATATTTCGACCTTTAATGTAACCAACCTGGTCTTCGCTTACCAGATGCTGTATAACACCACTTAGTCTCTGTGCCATAACTTTAGCTAGAATTTTGTAGTCGGTGTTTGTTAAGGTAATAGGTCTCCAGTTTGTTAGATGTTCTTTATCCAGATCTTTGCTTTATGAATTAGTGTTATCACACCTTGGTATTGAGTATAAGACAGCTCATCTTTCTGAAAGGATTCATTGAAAGAGGCGGTTACAATATCTTTTAATTTAGGCCAGAAAAATTTCATGAATTCAACAGTAATTCCGTCCATACCTGCGCTGATCCGTTTTTCATGCTTTGTAAAGCGCACGATGTTTCATTGACAGTGACAAGACCTTCACATGAGTTGCAGTCAGTGTCACTAAGGCGAAGAATATCTTCTCCAGTAATAAAGTCGTGCGTAGCTTCAATCACATTTGCAACGTCAGTCTTTTGATTGTAAAGATTTCTGTAGAAGGTAACCTCTTCTTCCATTATTTTGGTCTGGTCAGTGGTAGTAAACCCAGAATCTGACACAAGACGAGTAATTACATTTTTTCTTTTCCTTACTTTTTCAAGGTTACAGAAATATTTTGGTGTTTTTTTCTCCTTCTTCAATCATTTCACTCTTGATCTAATTTGGGCTCCTCTCGTTTTTTGCATATCTAGTAGTTCTAATTTATGTTTAGTACTTAATAAATCATTCTGTAAGCGTGCATTTCCAGGGTCTTTTGTTTTGCGAAATTCGATGTCATGAAGTTGTTTTCGCAGTTCTAACTGTTCGTTTCTTCGACAACAAGCTAATCGTTTGCCAAAATCAACACAATAATACGTATTTCGGATTTCATAAGTTCCCATTTATCAACAGAATTTGTAAGTTCCTTATTATTTACACAATAATCTATTATTGCATTCACATTTTTTTTACAAAAACTTTCATGTCTGAGGTAACTATTATTAAATCTCCAATACCCTGGACCTCTTATGAACTTGCTGTTTTCTAATTCTGTGACTACAGCTTTATGATCCGAATTAGAGACTGTATAATGTTCGCAAGACGCAATAAAGGAAATAATATCTTCTGAAGCAAAGCAGTAATCTAAACGACGAGCGATAAAAGGATGAAAGCGGTTCCAGGTATATTCTTGATCATTCTCATGGAAGATCCTCCATACATCTGTCAAAGAGAGCTCACGTACACAGGTCTTAAAAGCTTCAACTTCGGCCTCATTAAAAGGATTTCCGGATATAACATCATGCTTGTTGTTTAAGACACAGTTGAAATCACCACATAAAATGATATTTTCAGCTTCCAAATCTTGCAGTTTCACATACAGGTTGTGGAAGAAACGCCTTTTGTCCATAGAATCGTTAGGCGCATACACATTTACAATGGTGATCGGGATTTGCTCAAATTTAATATTGATTGCAACAGTGCGATCCTCTGTTAAAACAAGTTCAATGTCATCATTAACATTTGGAAACCAGTATAACTTCGCCCTTTCTTCGGGACGTACCCTCTTTTGCAAAAATCCTTCCACCCCATTCTTTTTCCATTGCGATTTTTCCTTTCCTACAAAATGAGTTTCTTGCAAACATATGACATCAAACTTTTGATTTTTAAAGTATTTGAACAAACTATTACGCTTCATTTTATTTTTTTGTCCCCGGCAGTTCAAAGAACAAATTCTAAACTTTCCATTATCTACTAAGAAAGATAAATGTCTGACTGACAAGACGAAGCACTGAGCTCCCACAAAAGTCAACAAAGGCATTTCTATCTGAAAAAAAACAAACAAACAAACACAGAAAAAAAGTGAGGGGGGGGGGGGGGGGGGGGGGGATACGAGGGAGTGCAGAAGAACAGACGTAGAGGAGGAAAAGGAGACATTTGTAGAATAAGAGAAGCGGGCAAGAGAGAGAGAGAGAGAGAGAGAGAGAGAGAGAGAGAGAGAGAGAGAGAGAGAGAGAGAGAGAGAGTGATACTCGATATGGATGAGAGGAGGAAGGGTGGGGGGTGGGGGGGATGGAGGATTGTTGGGGCGTGGAGGGGGGTGGGGGTAGACAGACAGGAAGCAAACAGGCAGGCAGGCAGACAAATGGACAGACAAAAGATCAAAATACACAGTAAGCCTAAATGCCGACACGTGATCAAGAATGACACTGACATTCAAACAGGTTATTTTTCGTAATCGGAAACATCTGATCTTTCTTCTTCAGTATCTGCATCGCATTTAGCCTGTTTTTCTCTTTGGTGCTGAAGGGCTGCCCTGCTCACGACATCGCTGGCGCTTTGGAGTTTCTGAGCGGTTCCTGAGATTGTCTGAGTGGGGGCCCATACTAGAATGCAGGGTTGTTTGGCGTTTAGAAACCGCCCGCCCTCGATCAGACTTTTCTCTTTGATTTTTTTTTTGTCACTGGTAGTGGGCTTACCTTTCCCGCCGCGTGTGTCTCCCTTACCAATTGATTTGGAGGCAGGAGAGGTGGAGGATGGGTCGGAAAACTTGCTTCCAGGGTGGCCTGGTTGAGGAGTCTGAGGAGAACCAGAGGGAGGTAAACTCTCCTTGTCCATGACCTGACTGTTTGGCCGGCCTTTACGGCGGACATCTCCTCTCTTATGCCCTGGTTCCTTGCACTCGCAACACACAACCTCATTCACACACACAGACACATTGTGGTTAGGCTGTAGACAGTTTGAGCAAACAACGGATTCATAACATTTTTCTGTTCTTTGTGGAAAATTTTGGCAGTGAATGGACCTACTTTTAATGTTTTTTCGAGAGGGTTAGCGGGGAGGGTTATGAAGACGAAACTTCTCCCCGTTTCGAAACGAGTAAGTTTATTGTCTGCATCCCTGTACCGTTCCATTTCTATATCAGATCGGAGTTCACACATCCAATTTTAGTTAAGGAGTGTTCTATTTCACTGTTGGCTACCGACATATGGATTTCTGCAACCCACACCTTCGTAGCAGGTTTTTCTTCCCCGGAATCCTCTCTCAGAATAAACGGATTGGTGTTGGCTAATTGGATCAGAGTATTCCGGACAGTCATACCTTTGACCAGAAGATCATTCCTTGCCTGTCTGGTAGCTGGGTAGATCCTCCAAAGGCCTCTGATGTCCTGGGCACCAACGATGCTGCCACTGCCTGCCGTACGCTCCGCAGCCAGACACAGCTCCAGTCCTGTTACGCGGTTTTCCGCCGAGTCCGGGATGTCCCGATTTTTTAGAGAAAACGGGCTGGACGGAAGACATTTCGCTCTTAACCGTGTTAAACGGTCACGAAGAGAGAGCGGAAAAAAGGAAGGAAAAACACTGAGACTGAAAAAGCGAACAAGAAAAGCACTAAGCTGAAAATTCGCGTAGGCTTAGCTCGAATCGGCGCGGCGAAGAGCGAACAAATCCGTGACCGCACGCCACGAGTGTTACTCACCGACTCCAAGATTTTCGTCTTTACGGCCGCCTTAGGAACATGGTAAAAACTCTTTCAGGTTTGGACAGATTTTTAATCGTTTGTTATCCGTCTACAAGGTCCATTCCTCTTGCCAGAAGTTGTGTTTTGGGTCTCAGATCAGTGTATGGAATAGACATCCTGCTCAACTTTTCCTTTGTGGCATTCTTGGCAAGCTGATCAACCATCTCATTGCCACGAATACCCACATGGCTGGGAACCCAAGCAAAAAACTATATTGTATATGTTTAATTAACATGCATACACTCAGCACATGCGTGCACGCCCACACACACACACACATTCACACATATATGTACACAAACGTATGTAGATACGCGTGTATGCTCACACAAACCTTCAAATCACACACACATATGCACACTCACTTCTGTATACGCACACACACCAATTTTTCCTGTGTAAAAATCCATGCATTAAAAGGGGTGAATCTGATTAATGACAAACAGAAAGTGTGCTTAACTGTTTACACAATGAAGATGTTATTATGCAGATTTTATAATTAAACGCATCTTTGAATAAAGGTATTTTTGCACACAAAAAAAGACACAAAACCCCCCATCTGTCTGTCATCAGCTTAATATCTGATGCACCCCCAAACCGGGGGGCTTCAATATTAAACTGATTTTTGAGCCTCGGTGAAGTGTCAGGGGCTTGCTCCGCCTTCGCCACGGGTCGGCCTGGTACCTCCAGGATTGGCCCACTCCTCCACAGGAAGAGAAAAAAAATTAGTCAATGTCACACGACCGTACTCACCTATATACACAGATGTCGTGATCATCCGCATACAGCCGCAATCCGACTCCACTCGCTCAATATAGATATCAAACATATATATATAAAAGAACCACACCAGAGTTTTATTCACTCTTGATATTCTTTTTTGTTTTTATACAGACAAACTTTATCACGGAAATGTGGAAAACAATTATAAATATATAATTCTTTTCTTTTCTTTTTTCAATTTGTGATGCTCACTTCAAAGATATAAATCATAAATTCTTTCAAAATTAATTTGTCCATTGACATACATTTCCTTTTTTTTCCAGGTCAGTTCCTTCAGCTCTTTATACTGAGTAGATGGGTTTCAACACAAACAAAATATATACATCTACAGCCCACAGCTCCACACCCCTACTCTATGGGAGACGGAGAGCGGGATGCAGGGGACAAACGTAGGGCAGAAAGGAAATCCAAGGAGCCAGCTAGACAGATAAAGAGGGAACGACAGCCCCTTTAACTCTTGCGTCTCCTTCCTTTGATCATAGGAAGTGAGAGGTGGGAACGACTTGTCCTTGGGTAAGGAGACCAAAGATAAGCTAACTACAACATTAAACACAATGAACAAATCAATGTGTGGGGGCGCAAAAAAATCAAAGTAGTCAATGAATAATGTAATCAAAACAAACACTGCAAAACTAAGAAAGAGAAACCTAGTCTCCCCAATGAAAAAAACACACTAAGAGGAAAAGAAAGAAAATTTTACTGTAGAAGACACAGAGCGCTTTACTATACTTAGACCCACACATTCATTCTTGATCACCAAACTGGAGAATCGGGGTCACCACTGTCACATGATTGTACTCACATGCATACATAGAAACATCGTGACCATCCGCATGAAGCACAATCTGATATCAGTCACTCATATAAATATCAAGCAATAATCTTTTAGAAAATCACAATGCCACTCTTCTAATTTTCGGCCACGTGGCCTTTTTCAAGAAAACAACAACAACAACAACAACAACAAAACAATGCAACTACGTGATGTCCATCTTTGGCAACTGGTCAGAGCAAAGAATTGACGTCATAAAATATATTACGCAAGTTCTGACATCATATCATAATATGGGATGTCATCAACAAGGGAAAAAAAAGGGAGGGGGGAGGGGAGGGAGGGGGAGGGAAGGAGGGGGGCAAGTTGTGTGTATATATATATATATATATATATGTGTGTGTGTGTGTGTGTGTGTGTGTGTGTGTGTGTGTGTGTGTGTGTGTGTGTGTGTGTGCTCGCGCGCGCGCGCGCGCGCGCGTGTGTGTGTGTGTGTGTGTGTGTGTGTGTGTGTGCGTGCGTGCATGCGTTATTCATTCTTCACACAATGTTATGAGTAATGTGACATGTGCAGATAGAAATTTGATATATGCTCTGTTGTGTAAACGGTGTGTTAAGACAGTTTATGTTGGTGAAACTGAGCGTTCATTGAAAGAAAGAATAGCGGAACACACAGAAACGACATCAAGTTCCAAAGAGAAAAGCCAATAATGCGACATTTCCCTCATCATTCAGTGGAAGACCTTGCTGTTGCAGTGTTGACAAAAGTTTACGGTGAAAGCAAAAGCTTCAGACTTATTACTGAAGAAAAATGGATAAGGACATTAGATACAAGGATGCCAAATGGATGTAATGTTCAGACAAGTTTGTGACAACCCTATCCAGATTTACCTATGAACAACATTGATGATTTGCAGAAAATTATATATATATATATATTTTTTTTTTTCAAATAACAGTTCTTGTATGCCAGGCACAGTCACAGACAGGACTATACTCACATTATTCTATGGGATCATTTTCATTGTGATTTATGGAGCGTATTGTTATGTTTTTGAGGTACATTGGTTACAGTATAACTATACACACACACGCGCGCGCGCGCACGCACGCACACACACACACACATGTACACACAACTTGTTCCCCCCCCCCCCCCCCCCACCCTTTTTTCCCTTGTTGATGACATCCCATATTATGATGTCAGAACTTGTGAAATATATTTATGACATCAATTCTTTGCTCTAACCAGTTGCCAAAGACGGACATCACGTAGTTGCACTTTTTTCTCTTGAAAAAGGCCACGTGGCCGAAAATTTGAAGAGTGGCCTTGTGATTTTCTATAATGTTTTCTTCCCTTTGGAGGACTATTGCTTTGTTTCTAATGATCTTTTAATTTTTCCTCTCTAGTATATAAAACAACCACACCAAAGTTTTATTCGCTCTTGATCTTCTTTGTTTGTTGTTTTTACAGATGTAAGTTGGAGACCCTTCATTCAGACAACCTAAGTCCAGCTATGAAAAGACATCTTCAAGGAGCAGACCTCTGGATGTAGGTTTCACACTACCCAAGAGAGGATTGTGTCCATTGAGTTCATCCAACAGTAAAAAATGTTGTGGCAGTTCTCTAATCAGGCTGACCAGCTCTTGTTCCAATGGAAATTTTTTTTTAATCCATCATGACAAGGAAATAAAACCCATTCCATTTCTGCTTCCTCATTGTCAGACTACGGAGAAGAAAATTTGTTTTCAATTAAAAGGCTTGTTTGTTTGTGGCTAGGAAGTATTTTCTCCTGATCCTTTCTTCTTGTGGAGGAGGAAGAGGCAGACGAAGGCCCATCAACGTCCTTCACCTCCACACTTTTCCCATCAGGGCTTTTGGATAGGCTCCAGGCTGAAGGGTTGGTAAGGTGTTTTCCAGGCTTAGAAATCAGAAGGATCAGGGCTTTTCGCAAGAAGGGTGGAAAGTACCCCTGGGGTCCAAATATGGCTGTAGACTTTTAGAAGAGTTTAGAGACAGTTCTCTGGGAGAAGTTTCAAAACCTGATAATGTATATCATCCGGGCCAGGAGATAAATCGTTGCAGATTTGCAGAGTTGATTTCAGTTCATGAAATTGAAAATGGTGTGTCGTACATTTCAGAGTTGTCTGAAGTGAAGTTGTGTGAAGATTTTTTTTCAGTTGTTTGCTTTCTAAAAATTAAAAAAAATTTTAAAATTTAAAAAAGGCTGCAGATTTACTTGAAAATTACATTGGATTGTGGCGAATGTGTTATGGTCAAAATGGGTCAGTAGATCAGCTTAAACATGACTTTTTACTATATCTTTCGTAAAGACCTAACACTCATGATAGCTAGTTCAATTCAGTTTAGTTATTTGTTGTCTATAACACAGGCATTTGTGAACAATCATGTCACAGAGTCTGCTGTAAAAGTGTTGTGCTGGAGAAGATGTAAATCTTAACATTCTATATGAGCATGCCTTATAGGAAGTGCTACATTATATGTAATAGCGGCCGTAGGGAAATCAGTTACGGAAATCACAGCCACGACACTGTGTGTGAGGAATGCAAACAGGGAAAGCATTTTCCCAATATGTCTGATCCTGATCATCTTCGATGTGATGCTGCTTTGTCTGTCCTGATGACACGTCTGTGCTGCCCAGCGACACACTGATGATGGACACTGTGTGCAGTGAGAAGTCCACAGAGATTAGCACCATGTCTGACACGCTGCACGACAAGGATTCCAGTGGATTATCAGGAGCTACAGCCGCCGTTGTCATTGTCTGCCTTCTGTTGGTCGGTGGCATTGTCATTTGGATCATCTGTTACAGAGGCCAAGAAAAACTCCAACAGAGCACGAGAATGCAGACAGGAAGGCAGAAAAAGGAGGCAGATCTGATGCAGGTCCTTTGCTTGAGAACTGGAGAGAGCAGTTTATAGAACGTAAGTATATATTTAGTGGCAGATAAGTTTATTCAACACTAGTGTTTAGTGTTAATGTTAATTTTAATGTTGCTTATAGCCCAGCTGACCGCAAAGGGCCATATCAGGGGTGTCACCACGTTGAACATAACTCACAAGTCATAAAAAAGAACCTCATTCACACAATTCTTTAAACATAACTTCCCAAAAAACACACTGGAAATTTTGTTAAAAAATCTTCCCCGTCTGTAACATCTTTGATCAGGTGGAAAATGTTGATCTCCTTCAGAAATTCAAAGATCACATCAGGTGGGGCATCTCTGAAGGTTTTCATGGAGTCTGCTGCAAAGTGTTTATGTCCCACATCTTGCAAGTCCCAATACTCTAAAACGATGTTTCTCTGTGAGTGGTAAGTAAGTCAGTCAGTCATGTTGTTTATAGCCCAGCCGACCACACAAGGGCCATATCAGGGCTGTCACAACGTTGAAGTCAGCACACAAGTCACACACACACACACACACACACACACACACACGCACACACACACACACACACACACACACACACACAACCACCTTTCACACATTTCTCTCCCATTGGTTGCTGGATACTCAACTGTATGGGCCTGCTTAGAAACTAGGAAATGGTCAGAATGCAGTTTGACATGGCGTATGTAGGAGCTACTGAGCCCTCTCTGGAGTTTCAAAGCTACTAACCAAACCGGAGTCTCCCTGTCAGCACACGGCCTCCTAGAATCTAGTACTCTCTAGTGGAGTCCATTCAGGAGCAACCAGCCGCGTGGTGTACCTAGTTCCAAGACTGACACAGTGACTGAGCGTTAAGAGTCAAAGTGCGGCCAACCATCCAGTCCACTATCACGCGGCTACCCAAGCCGGGAATTCACTACAGCCAGGAACGGCCAGGAGGATCCGTCCCTACTGGCAGAGACAAGACACATCTCCGAAGAGAGCCCTCTAGAGAGCCAGCGACCGTCTGTTCCAGGACCAGTCCCTACAGGGAGCGTCATGGTGTTTGACGCAAAACACCGTGACATCATTTTCTAATCGCTGTCAAAACGAAGAATGGGATCAAAACTTTCAGCCATCAAAACGTCAATGGGTCAAACTTCCAGCCATCAAAACATCAATGGGTCAAAACTTCAAGCCATCAAAACTTCAATCGGTCAAAACTTCAAGCTATCAATACTTCAATCGGTCAAAACTTCAAGCCATCAAAACTTCAATGGGTCAAAACTTCAAGCCATCAAAACGTCAATGGGTCAAAACTTCAAGCCACCAAAACGTCAATGGGTCAAAACTTCAAGCCATCAAAACTTCAATGGGTCAAAACTTCAAGCCATCAAAACTTCAATGGGTCAAAACTTCAAGCCATCAAAACTTCAATGGGTCAAAACTTTAAGCCATCAAAACTTCAATCAGTCACAACTTCAAGCCATCAAAACTTCAATCGGTCAAAACTTCAAGCCATCAAAACTTCAATCGGTCACAACTTCAAGCCGTCAAAGCTTCAGACAGTCAAAACTGCAAGCCGTCAAAACTTCAGCCATCAAGCTTCATGACGTCAAAGCTTCAGCCATCAAGCTTCATGACGTCAAAGCTTCAGCCATCAAGCTTCATGACGTCAAAGCTTCAGCCATCAAGCTTCATGACGTCAAAACAACCCTTCAAAGCTGCAAGTCGTCAAAGCTTCGAACCATCAAGGTGCAAATCTACAGGCTACACCATACTCGACGTCAAGTCACGACGTCAGCGATCGTCGCAGGACGTTGATGGACAGCTTCCAAGGAGAACAGGCCAGCACATTAGTATCGTAGCGTCTCATTCTTATGAGCGAGTGACTTCCGTTTTTCTGTTAATGGTTACGTTATTTCCCTTGTTTTGTTTACATGGTTACCACTTCCGTTTTGATGAACGATTTTCGATATAAGCTCAATAAAAATTGTGGGAACCTATTCAATTTTTCCCATGTTTTCATTCACATTCTTATTTTGTGGAACACTACATTGGTGACCCTAACAATGCTAGAAATGGCACAAGAATCTTCTGTAGCAAGAATTCTTACAACCTTTTTGTTGCAAATGCGAGCTCTCTCAAGTCGATATGATTGCAAAGTCAGTGCAGTGTCTGTAAAGCTTCCAGAATTTTGGAATCAATCTCCAGAAGTCTGCTTTGCGAGGGTCGCAGCTCAGTTTGGAATCAAAGGCATCACACAAGACCAAACTAAGTATGACTATGTCGTCAGTTCACTCCACATCAATACCGCAGATGAAGTGTAGTCCATCCTCACCAATCCACCAGCTTTGAATAAATGTGACACTCTAAAATGTGCTCTCATCAAGACCTTTGAAAAACCCCAGGCCCAGAAAGACGCTGAACTTCTCAATCTTAATGGTCTGGTGACAAACGACATCATGCGCAAGATCAAAGCATGACCCACAGACATTACAGAGCGCATCGTTTTTGTCAAATCTTCCAGCAGACATCTGAAGCATCCTCGCAGGACATGGCTTTGCTGACATGGAGGAGCTTGCTGAAACTGCAGACCATATCTGGGGAAACACGCACTGCAGGTGTCCAGCACATTTCAACAGTTCCAACTGACACACATGGTGGAGCCATGAGCCCTTTTGTGGAAGCTGTCTCTGTTGCTAAAAGATCGCAGCGACATCCCTGCTTGCCACAACAAGGCAACTCAAATTCAGCTTCGCATTTTACAGCACAGTCCCATATTTGTTTCTACCATCTGAAATTTGGACTAGATGCACGTCGCTGCCAGCCAGGCTGCGAGTCCGCATCACTTCTGAAGAATAAACGAGATTACAGAAAAAAGAATAAACAAGACACATCAACCGGAAACGACAAAGCCGGCCACTGAACGTGGTAGCGGCCGGCGTGTCAAACTCCAACTTGTTCTCTGTCGTAAATCGCCACACCAGCCAGTCCTACTTGATCGACACTGGTGCTGATATGCCAGTGTATCCTGCCTCTGTACAAGATCGCAAGACTAAGCCACCCTCTTTGTCCCTTTGTGCCCCTTTGGAACTTCAATCAAAACCTGGGGCAAACGCAATATCACTTTAGAACTCAGTTCAAAGAAACTCTATCCGCATGAACTCTGTCTTGCTGATGTCACCTATCCTGTCTTTGGTGCAGATTTCTTCATCGTTCACTCACTTATCATTGACATCAAGGGTAAATGCCTCCTATCCCTTGACAATGCTTCTGCATTTCTCAGAAGCACAGGTGCATCTTTGTCTGTGGCGGGCCTATCACTTCTTCCACACAACACACACTCTGATCTTCTTCGACAATTTCGAGAGTTGCTTACACCACATTTCAATTCCACCATTAAAAACATGTGCATCATATTGTCATAAATGGTCCACCAGTTCATGTTTGTGCTGACGCTTAAATCCGGGAAAAATTCACAGTTGCCGAAGCTGAATTCCTGAAAAAACGGAACAGATGGATATTGTTCGTCGGTCCGACTCACCTTGGTCTTCATCCCTACCTGTGGTTCCCAAGTCAAATGGCCAGTGGCACCTTAAAGCTGCTACCAAGAATGATGGATACCCCTCACATTCCCGTGTTTCACCAGGAGCGATCTAACGCTTTGTATTCTGAAAACCGAGGTGTGTCACTGACACAATAAATCCACTGATTTAGAGGTTTTGTCATCATATTTTTCAAAAACAGAACAAATTACCCTGCACTGGGCTCATGTCTGATCGACACCATTGAACTTTTGGAGATACAAATTTCAGCAATTTGCATCTATCCGCCAGGTAATGTTTTTGGGGTGGTTTTTTTTGTTTTTTTTTGTTTGTTTGTTTGTTTGTTTTTTTTAACGGAAATGAAACCAGGAGCAGACGATGTCAGAAATGGGAAGAATTGGTAAGTGTTAATTCATGTCCATCGCTGTTTACATCGTCACAACTGACTCTCAGAATCACACATAAGCAAAATCTACTGAAAACCATTTCCGAATGGCCTCGTGGTGAACGATAACTGCCTTTAAGACATGTGCGAAACACTGCTGAACACAAAAGTGCCAACCGTCACGCAGGCACGTAGCAGAGAGTTTCTCGCCATTTCAGTGGGAATTCAGTCAATTCCGCTGTTATCACTGACCCCACCGAGGAAATGTCCGAAATCACATCTAACACTTTCGTTTTCCTTGAAAGAAAGTAAAGCCGATCATAGGCGATACAAATTAGATTTGGTTATTCTTATGCTTTATCACGTTGCGGACTGTGATAGATGGGGCGTCTCAATGGTCAGTTACTTCAATAACTGTAAACTCACATTCAGTTGATGAGTGCAACCTGTTTGAACAGTTGGAAGCCCTGGTTGCCACAACCAGCTCTGATGGTTATGAACTGCCAGCAGAGTTCCCTATGAGTGCTACCATTGTTGATGTTGTAGGCATAGTGGACAGGACAGCTCTGATGGATATGAACGGCCAGCAGAGTTCCCTATCAGTACCACCATTGTTGATGTTGCAGGCATAGTGGACAGGACAGCTCTGTCACACAAACCGCCCACTGCTGCTCCAGCCAGTCTCTACCCCCTGGTAACAATTGCAGATGGCAACTGCTTACTAAGGAAACTGAACATCCTTGTGCTTGGACATGAGGAGTGCCACAACTATGTGCATGGGTATCAAATGAGTGACAGTGACACTGGGACAGAAAGTGGCCGCCTTTGCCGCTGTTGTAGCAGAGGGCTCAGGACTGTCAGCTGACAAAGCTTCTGTTCGTGAAATTGAGGTCATTTTTAGAGCTGTAATCCTCCAAGTCAACAGGAAAAACACATTCACCGGCATCTGGCAGCTTGCTGCTGTTGCCAATGCTTTGGCAAGCCCAGTGTGCTCTGTATATCCTCAGATGGGCTGAGAGATTGTTCAACACATGACCAACAGAACCCTCACTCCTGGTCAGCCAACTTCAAGGACTCCTGTCCACATCCTCTGGATCAGCAATAGGGATGACATGCTCCCCAATCACTGGACCTCAAATCACTTTGCCCCAATGCTGCCCTTGACAGATACAAGCAGAGAAAGGTCAGTGAGGGTGAGAGTGAGCTTGCCTCAGACTCTGAATGCGCCACTTTTTCAGAGCAAGACAACATGGGGCTGTTTGGCAGTTTCAGCTCTGCTTCTCTCAGTCTGGAAGACATAGAAACTGGAGAGTTCTATGTTGCTGACTGGCATGGGAAGGAGTATGTGGTAAAGATTGAGTACAGAAGTGTTGATGCTGCACTCATTCTAACATGGTATGGCAAACTTTATGGCTGAAACCAACAACAATAGGCAGTACTTCTGGCCACAAAAAGAAGACACTTTTTATGAACCTGTCTCATCAGTGAAGAGGAAAGTGTCCCTTGAATTAGACCCGTGCAACAGCACACAGAGATAACAACTGTACTATATTAAATGAATAATATGATACAGTTGTTTTTTCTGTGTGCTGTTGGAAAGGAATGATGCTGAATGAGGATGAATGGATGGAATTTAGCTTAATGTCCCGTCACACAAATTGGGGATTGAAGTCATTTAAATAATTTCTTTTTTCATTGAGATGTCAGCATGAGGGACAGACAGACAAAGACAGAGAAAGAGAGAGACAGAGATCACCTAGAATAATAAAAGAAATGGAGAGAATCCACAAAGGAGGATGGGGGAAGAGAATTAGATGACATAAGAATGAGCAGAAAAAGAAATAGAAATATGGCCTGACTGGAAGATCTGTAGCGCTTTATGAAAAACGAAAAATCAACAATCAATCAATTATACTGAACGATACTTTAAAAATCAACAATCAATCATTTATACTGAATGATACTTTTAAAATCAACAATCAATCAATTATACTGAACGATACTTTTAAAATCAACAATCAGTCAATTATACTGAACGATACATTTGACTGCATACCTACATTGCATGACAGTTCATATGAAGCTGTCTTTCTTTTTTCAAATTTGCTTTCAAACAAAGGAATGATCTCTGATAGAACCCTGTAAACTTTTGTGTCAGTCAGACTGTAGCACTGTGCAGAGTTTTCTTGATCGTTTATGAACTGATCTGTTTAGAATTCAACATCAAGTTGTTCCAATGAGCACTTATGAATGGTTTCCTCAAACATGTGGACTGCAGTGGCTCATTATACCAAAGCAAATGTATAAGGAATTTTCCCTTCTATTTTTCACATCGATTGACTTTAAAAGGAATAACTAAGTATGGCTTGACCATCCAGTTTGCTTTTCAAACTGAGTTTATTTATGTTTTTATTGCATTTATGTCTATTGATGTTAAAAAAAAAAAAAGATTCCACTGTTCTTTTCATGTCCATACTAAAAAGTGTCACATCTGACACTTGTCCATTGTTAAAGAATTAAATGAACAAAAGACAAGCTGACTGCTTGTGAATGCTTATTTATTCATATTTTTAAACGAGCAGGCTGACTTGTTTCATCTTCCTTAGCAGCTATAGTGGATGTTTGCATGATACATCAGAATGTTCAAACATGAGCTGGTGTCAGACGTGATGACGGACATGAAAACTCTACCTCATCTACCTTGTTTAAACATTATCTTTGTTATATCATTCAACATTTAAGAAAGCCCCTGTTTTACAACCCTTGCTCTGCTATTACTGTACTGTTATCGACAATTAACATGCCCAGCATCACAACCGACTTTCCAGTGGGTGATGTGACATATTTCGTGTCATCTTTTTCAGATTATTTTTATGCATGTAAAAGGTGTAACTTTCATGAATTACAGTAATTTTTACCTCTTTCAAGTTTTGAAATTCTATGACCTGAGTCAAAGATTCCTCAAAATTGGCTGAGGAACAAAAGCGGAACAGCAGCTTACATTATTTTGTTTGACAGAGCTGAAAAGAAAGAACATCGAGGTAAGAGGAAAAAGCACAGGGTACTACATTAAAAATGGCGTCCTCCGGCGGAAACAAAAGGAGGACTCCATTGAGTACCACGAAGCAGTGGAGCCCAAAAGATACAGAGCAGAAGTACTCAACTGCCCCTGACACCCCTGTGGATACAGAGCAGAAGAACTCAGGACTGCCCCTGACACCCCTGTGGATACAGAGCAGGAGTACTCAGGACTGCCCTTGACACCCCTATGGATACAGAGCAGGAGTACTCAGGACTGCCCCTGACACCCCTATGGCAGGTCACCTGGCAACTAATAAAACAAGAGACCGTATAATGCGAGATTTCTGTTGGCCTGGCATGTTAGCAGACACTGCCAGATATTGTGCGTCCTGTGACGCACGTCGGAGAAGTACCAGCAAAGGCAAAGTCAAAAAGGCCCCAGTCGAGAGAAGCAAGTTAGTGTGTGCACCTTTCCAAAAGATCGCAGTGGACCTAATAGGCCCCACTAGCCAGGTTTTAGCAGAGGCAGCAGGAATTTACTAACCATAGTGGACTATGCCACCAGATATCCAGAGGCGAGCTGCCTGAAAACCTGTGATGATGCCACAGAGGCTCTGTGGGTAATGTGTTCACGTCTGGGCATTCCAGACGAAACCGTGACTGACTTCGGCACCCAGTGAGATCATGGACCAAGTGAACAGATTCCTCAATATTAAAGGTCATCGTACCACTTCGTACCATGCACAGTCCAATGGGCTTGTTGAAAAAACAAATGGCACGCTCAAACACATGCTGCAGAAAGTATGCACGGAGCAACCCCATGAATGGGATAGGTACGTGCCAGCACTCTATTTGCAGACAGGGAAGTGCTACAGAACTGTACCAGATTCTCACCCTTCGAACTCTTGTTTGGTAGAATGGCGAGAGGTCCAATACAAGTCCTCAAGCAAATGTGGACTGACGACGACATGGACGAAGTCGGCACCGGTGCAGAATGTGTCACAGACCTGAAGAACAGGACATATTACACCTGTTTACTGGCAATGGAGAACTTCTCATTGGCAGCTGACCAGCAGAAGAAATACTCCGACAGACATGCCAAGTTAGCAAGGTGCTAATTCTAGTACCTGAAAAACACAACAAGCTGCAGTTGACGTGGAAAGGACCATACCTCGTAACAGAGAGAGTGAATGGAGTGGACTACAAGGTTGATGTGAATGGGAAAGAAAGGTTTTTCACGTCAACCTCCCCAAAGAATATGTCGACAGAGACGATAAGAAAGATGGCATTGCAGTGGTAGTAAGCGAAGACTACCCAGAAGAGAAAGATTCGAGAGTAAGTTTCAGCAGAACCCAAAGTATCCCCATGTTGCCCCTCAATGAAACTGAAACCCACAAGAATGCAGTCATCGGTGAAAAACTGACCGCAAAGCAAAAGCAGACTGTAGAAAATTTCACCTTAAGGCACAAGAGAGTTCTTACAGATCTTCCTGGCAAAACAGAACCAGAGACATGTGAGCTGAAATGAAGTCAAAGTGAACCCATCAGAGTTAAACAGTACCACATCCTGCACTCCAAAATAGATGCGATAAGGGACGAAGTCAAGGCCATGCTTGACATGGACGTCATAGAAGCGACAGTCTCACCGTACAATGCACCCATAGTGCTAGTGCGCAAAAAAGATGGAGAAATCAGGTTCTGCGTTGATTATAGAGAATTCAATGCTGTGACCATATCTGATTCTGAACCTATGCCAAACACAGACCAGCTCTTCGCCAAACTGAGCAAGATGAAATATTTCAGTAAGACCGACCTTTCAAAGGGGTTTGGGCAGCTTCATATGAAAGAGGAAGACAGGCCCCAAACCACATTCTCCATGCGCACTGGTCTGTACCAATAGATACGCTCCACGCCCACTGGTCTGTACCAATGGAAACGCTCCATGCCCACTTGTCTGTACCAATGGAAACGCTCCACGCCCACTGGTCTGTACCAATGGAAACGCTCCACGCCCACTGGTCAGTACCAATGGAAACGAATACCGCCCAGTATGCGGTGTTCTCAAGAATGATGAGAAGGCTGCTAATGCCACTCCAGCGTGATGACGTGGACAAATTCATGGACGATGTGCTCATCACTACAGAAAGATGGGATCAGCACATGGAAGCCTCAGAGGCTGTATTCATGCATCTTGAAGAAGAACAAATCACACAGCAAAACCCACTAAATGCTACTTGGGATTCGAGGAGTTGTCCTTCCTTGGACATCGGGAGGGTATGAGAGTCATAGCCTACTTCCCGAAGACGAAAAGACTGAAAAGATTGAAAAGACTGAAAAGATTGAAAAGATTGAAATGACTGAAAAGATTGAAAAGACTGTAAAGATTGAAAAGATTGAAAAGATCATGATCGCAGTTCGTCCCAAAACAAAGATTGACGTCAGCTCATTCATTGTTTGGCGTCGTACTATCGCAATTTCGTGCTGAACTTTGCACAGATCTACATCACTAACAAACTTCACAAAGAAAGGTCAGTCGGATCAAGTTCGTTGGAGTGATAAGTGCGAGAATGCCTTCAACTCACTTACAGAAAAACTGATCAGCTCACCGATCCTCAAGCTGGCAGATAGTGAGAAAACATTTTTTCTTAGGACAGACGCTAGTGACAAAGGGCTAGGAGCAGTTCCATTACAAGAACATGACGATCAACTCATACCAATTGCATACACCAGCAAAAAGCTGAGTAGTACTGCTGAACAGAAATAGGCGACGATAGAGAAGGAATACTCAGCAACTGGTTTGGCCTTAAAATAAGTTTGAAGTGTACTTGTATGGCCACCAATTTGATCTGCAGACAGACCATCAGCCTCTCCGATACTTGGAGAAAAATATAACTGAAAACGGAAAGACTGATGTGCTGGGCCATTCAACTCCAGGCCGTGATTTTCGAGTACGGGTCATCCCAAGAAAAGAACACGTAGGTGCCGACTACCCGAGTCGCGCGTTCTAATGCTGTGAGTCGGCAGCATGTGTGAAGATGATGCCGGCAAGTTTGAGGTTACTCCCATAAAACCAGGGCGTAGTTTACCTGTCTGCATAGCCTTAGGTAAACTCGGAAAATCTGTCATCACTTGGTTAGTGTCTTACGGGCTACGAGTGGATGTAGTCAAGGTGCGTGTAGTAGTTGTAGGCTACTGATGGATGAGGCAAGGTGCAGTGTAGTAGTTGAAGGCTACATGTGGATGTAGCAAAGGTGCAGTGTAGTAGTTGTAGGCTACATGCGGATGTAGCAAAAGTGCAGTGTAGTAGTTGTAGGCTGCTGGTGGATGTAGTCAAATTGCAGCGTAGTAGTTGTAGGCTACATGCGGATGTAGTCAAGATGCAGTGTAGTAGTAGTTGTAGGTTAGTGGTGGATGTAGTCAAGGTGCAGTGTAGTAGTTGTAGGTTACTGGTGGATGTAGTCAAGGTGCAGTGTAGTAGTTGTAGGCTACTGGTGGATGTAGTCAAGGTGCAGTGTAGTAGTTAGGCTACTGGTGGATGTAGTCAAGCTATAGCATACTGGGTATAGACTGCAGTGGCGGTCGGTTGGTAGCAACGAGGTTGTTGCAAGCAGCAATATTAAGTAGTGCTTTCGCCTGGGGGGGGGGGGGGGGGGGGGGGGGAGGGGGGGGGGGGGGGGGCAAGTACAGTGTTAACAGCTGCGTGATGCTGCGATTATATTGCACTTCTGGGAAGTCAACTCGAGGGATACCAGTCTTCGTAATTTGGGAGTACTAAGCTTCGAAACAAGCAAAAATTAGGTAGTGCTGGTTGGCCTACACGTATTTGTCCGGACTAAAACCGTGTTCGCGCGCTCTAGAGCTAGAGGGGTTGAAGTTGTTTTAAAGAATATTTGGGGGAAAACACTCTTTGGATCCTATTGATTTGGTATTGCAATTTCACAACAAAGGTTGAACTTTCATGTGTTGAAGGAATTATTTTTCGACATTGAATGCATGATTTTATATTGAATTTTGAGTGCTTTAAAGAATATTTTGGCAAAACACTCTTTGGATCCTATTGATTTGGTATTGCGATGTCACAACAAAGGTTGAACTTTCATGTGTTGAAGGAATTATGTTTCGACATTGAATGCATGATTTTATATTGAATTTTGAGTGCTTTAAAGAATATTTTGGCAAAACACTCTTTGGATCCTATTGATTGGTATTGCGATGTCACAACAAAGGTTGAACTTTCATGTGTTGAAGGAATTATGTTTCTACATCAGGGGCGGATCAGTTAGTCTTGGAGGGGGAGGGTTCCCAAAATGTTTTAGGGGTGTCTGGGGGATAGCCCCCAGTAGGGGTACAGGGGGCAATGCCCCCTGTTGGGCGGTCAGGGGGGCTTTGCCCCCCTAAAGCTTTTGAAAAAAAACGCAAATTCTGGAGGCTCAGGAGGCCATTCCTGGAAGCTAAATGCAGTGATAATGGACAGAGCAAAAGTCATGTAAAATGATCAAATAATGAGCTAATATACTGACTCACCACAAGCTGAGTGGTTTTCCTTACTGTCGTAGGAGGTTATGGGGCAACAGTTTCATCAATGATCTGTGCTTTAAGGTATATGAGTCAACTGCTGCTTCAATGTCCACTGGGATGTCGCGATGAATTTTTTATAAGGGCAGGTCCATTCAGCCTCTCTGTTGTCATAGTTGATCGCAGATAGTTCTTCAGTGTGCGGAGCTGAGAAATTGTTCTTCACATTCTGTTGTTGTTGTGATTGGTAGGGTGCACAGAAGTCTTAACAGGCACTGGATGTCGGGATAAAAGTCTGCATCACACTCCCGGAGGCTGCTTTGAACTGTAGATGGAACACTGGGAGGTCTCTCCTGAGCAACTTTCCTCCACTTAGTGGACCACCTGTGGATGTCTGCAGGCAGGCTTTCATAATCTAGCAAGTCAGTGTCCCAGAGAGTGGCCAAGGCCTGAATGCCTTCTGGAACTGTCAAGCAGTCCTGGTAGCTGGACAAGGTTATCTGGAACAAGCTGGAGTCCATCCTTGGCAAGCTCAGCATTTTTTAACCTGTCAGTCATTTGTGTGGTCAGATGATCCAGAAATGCCACAGCGATCGAGGTCCTAAAGTAGTCCTCTTCACTGTCTGCTGGGTGGTTCTCTCTCAGAGTCTGCCTCCCAGCTCGTCGTGGCATAACCAGGGTGGTGTTGAAGTTTTCTGCCATGCTCACAGCTTCTCTCAACCATGCTTCTTTGAACACATCTTCGATATTTGTTCGTAGTCCTTGGATGCATTCAGCAACATTGCCTATTTCTACATAGGCATGAACAATGTTCCTTGCCGTTTTCTGAAGTTTAGCAGTCAGAGGCTGGAGGTACTGCATGCACCTCCGCACAACCACAAAAGCCACAAGGAAACTGCTGTCACTGATGGAGAACAGCAAGCCACATGCTCTGGTGATGGTGTCGCTGTCCCATTCTTCACTGTCATCTCCAGTGCCATGTGCCATTTGACCTAAACAATCGAACATAACTTGTGAAAGCACAGCAAACGTTTCAAACGCATGGTGTCTCTCTGTCCAGCGTGTCCGAAATAGATCCACCAGCTTCTTTTTCTTGCTGTCTGGTTCACCTGTTTCAATGACTGCTTCAAGTTTCCTCTGTCTTTTGGGGGAACTGGAAAATAAGAGGGCCAATTCTTTTAGGATACCAAGCATGTTCTTGACTGCTGGCACCGAGCATGCTTTCACTATGCACAGGCTGAGACAGTGAGATGCACAATGAAAATACCGAGCTTTTCATTCCTCTCTTGTAGTCTCGCCTGAACGCCTTTGAATTTGCCCGCCATGTTAGATGCCCCATCATAGCTCTGACCTCTGATATTAATGGCATCTAAATTCCAGTCCTCGAGGCACTTCAGGATCTGGCCGGCCAACGTTTCTCCCATGATGCTGTGACATGACACAAAGGCAAGAAACACCTCACGAATCTGTTGAAATGAGTCAACGTAGCGAAGTACAATTGACATTTGTTCCCAGTTCAAGGAATCCGTGACCTCATCAGCAAGGACTGAAAAGTACTTTGACGCCTGGATTTCAGCCAGGAGTTTTCCCCTGATCTGGTCACCCAGGATCTGGATCAGTTTGCTTTGTGTCTCCTTTGAGATGTAGGTGGCACTGCTGTCACATGTATCTAAATGCCTCCGTAGAATTTCATCTCCAGACTCTATGCGAAATCTCATGAAAGCATTAAAGTTGCTGGTGTTGCCTTCTAGCAGAATGTCATCATCACGGTGACCTCTCAAAGCAAGACCCTGTCTGCCACATAACAGAACTATTGAAAGACACTGGAAAGTACCTTCCGGTTGACAGCTACCTGAACTTCAGCTTCTTGATTCAGACTGACATCAATGCCTTTGCAGGGATTTTTCATGTGTTCGACGAAGTTTTCTGCTTTCAGCATGGCATCTGAGTGGTACTTTTTTTCTGCATGCTTCTTCAGATCATCAGCGCACTTGTTCCAATTCTTGTAAGGGGTTGTCACCAACTGTCCTAAGTTTGTCTCCAGCAGCAAACAAAGCACAGTACTTGCACAAAGCACCATCAAGTACTGGGGAGTAAACAAGCCAGGGATGAATGTCCAGCCACAGCCCCTGAAACCTTCTCTTTTTGTTGTACATTACAGTGGCAGGAAATACGAAATCCTTGGAAGGTGTCCAGTGCTCTGTAAGAAGATGAAATTTCTCTTCTTCATTGGAAGGGATATTACCAAGGAAAAGACCAAAATCCATTGACTTGAAATGTGACTTGGAGTCAGACAGTCCTGTAGACACACAAAACAGGAAAAGGTTTTATTCACAAGTTTTTACAGCAATATGCTTTTTGAGATATTTTCTTAATAGACAGACAGGCAGACAGACATGCTAGATCTGTCACATTATACTTCCTTGGCGGTGGTATTAAAATGCACAAAATATATTATGCAATT
Organism: Conus betulinus; assembly: GCA_016801955.1. NCBI lineage: Eukaryota > Metazoa > Mollusca > Gastropoda > Neogastropoda > Conidae > Conus > Conus betulinus. The sequence goes on from JADBJO010002880.1 coordinate 171,158, forward strand.
TTTGCTGTTTTTAGTGTAGTGTTACCATGTAACTGTACACTGACAAGTGAGGATATAAGTGTGCATTTTTTTTTTTACATCTTCTTCTTTCTTTAATCTTTAAGGGCAGCCGCTTTCATCATTTTGAAGATTCTGCTACCCATTTTTGGTGCATGCTGGGTATGTATCTGTAGCCGGCACTGACATCAACTCTCTCACATGTATTACCGATTACACACTTTAACCACCTCTTCCTGACCATGCGGAGAAACTTTTTTGCTATCAAAAAAATTTATCAAGGTCATAACGACCTTGACCTTTGATCCTGAGGGGAAAAAAAAAAAAAAAAACTGTGCATGCCTGATGGGCTAAGAGAACACACAGTTTCTGCTGCGTCCGATTCTCTCAGCCTTTGTAGAGGATGATCTCCAGAAATTGTAGCTGATGCCGGCACTGAATATCCAGCTGCTTCATCACCTTCATAGGTCTGTTCTTGTGGCAGGCAATCTTGGCTGATCTCCAAACTATCTGTTACACGTGTATTACATTATTAGTTACTTTTAACCAAATGTGCAGTCAGTATATGTGGACAAATAATAATGCCCTCTATTACGCTTGCCTGGCCGCGTTCAAAACATAATCTACCAATATGAAAGGTCTAGCCTTTAATGTAGTTACACGCTCGTGCATGTACACGCTCGTGCATCCAAATTGCTCGCCAAGTCTAACAAAAGCCAGAAAAATAAAGTCAACACACAGTAAACATGAATGGAGTTATCTTTTCTTGGCTTTGACTTGTAATGCTTTGTCAGTAAATATGCTGATTATAAAACACATTGGGGTTCACAAAAAGTCATTTCTTATGAAAATATCAATGAAATACAATGTTTTTGTCTATTTGATGCTGGGGGTCGATAGTTAAGTTAATTTCAGCCAAACAGACCACCTCAGACTGACAATGTGCGATCTTTTCGTACTAAACAGGAGTTATCTTTTCTTTGTTTTGACTTGCATTGTTTTCCCAGTAAATGTGCCGATTAAAAAAATATTTTGTGGTCTACAAAAAAATTCATTCCTCATAAAAAAAAAAAAAACCTGTAAAACGCAGTCTGTTCGTTTAGCAGGTGCTGGGGGTCGATAGTTATTATCAGTTATTTTCAGTCAACACACCAGGTCGGGACTGGCCCCGTGCGATCTTACGTTCACTAAGCTTAGGCTATCTTCTTCAAGTTGCTGGAAAGCATGTCTGGAAAATAAAATGTCATCCATACAATTTACGCACAATTATTATTCTGAATCTAAAAATCCGAGTATCAAAAACAAAAAGCACTTACCAGTCGAAGTTGTTGATGAAGAAAAAACTGAAGCTTCTTCACTCCAGCAGCATCTGCAGCTGTTAAAGGTTTTCGCTTGGGCACGGTGGCTCAACGGAAGCTGAAATCCGCCAGAATAAAAGCTCAAATTCAAATACTGTTCGCAACATGTGCGGAAAACGTCACTCATACGCGTGCAGAGTTATCTCCCATCGAATAGGCACATGTGTGTTTCGTACCATTAGGCACTGGACGTTTTACACTTCCATATTCCGTGCATGTACCGACCGCTGAGTTTTTTTTTTTTTTTTTTTTTTTTTTTTCAGGGGGGAGGGGTCCGGAAGCCCTGTACCTCCCCCTCTCCCCCCCCCCCCCTCCCCCCCCCTGCCCATGTACATTGAATGCATGATTTTATATTGAATTTTGAGTGCATTTTTTATTTCATGAAACTGCACAGTGTACGGAAGGGGGAGACAGTGGAGAAATTTGACGTCATGCTGTGACGAGTATAGCAGAGTGTGTGAACAGGATGACGCAATCCATGATGTAAACCTAGTTGCAAAGTAAGACGACTGCAGGCGGAAATCTAAACAAATCTTAAATAAATGTCAGCGAGCCGCCCAGAGAAACGTGAACAAACGAGTCACAAGACAAAACACAACGTGTTTCGACCTTTTAGGTCTTCTTCGGGTGAAACAAAAACGAATAAAATAACGGAAATTCACTTAGCTTTGATCGCTTCAGATCGCTTCAGAGTTCAGTGCAAGGAAGAAGGCGTTGAATGAGAACGAGGCTGTTGGAAGGGAAATAATGTGTGAGTCAAAGTCGTAATGATGATAATATTACTGATAGGAATACTAATAATGGTCAAAATATTGAAAAAAAAAAATTAAGACAAGATTACTACCAATCTTGGTGTCAATACGTATGGGTATGGGGAGAAAGGAGAGTGGATTAGAGGATTCATAAACCGCAGGGTTGCCGTGGCAACAGTCCCAGCGGCGAAGGCGATGGTGATGTCAATGCTAGTGGTGATAGTATCAATACTAGCAATTTTATTCCTGAATGGTACTGCTAACAATGATAGTAAAGGTTAAGATAATAAAAGCATGATACAGAAATATATTTAGAAAATACATTTTTATAATAATCAAATAAATAAATAAATAAATAAAACATTAAAAAAAACTTAATAATAATAATAATGATAATAAATGCATAAAGTCCAACGACCAATCGAACCATACCATTATCATACCGGCAGTTCCAGCACTGAGGGTCATCATAACGGCAGTTCCAGCACTGTGCGGTCATCATAACGGCAGTTCCAGTACTGAGCGGTCATCATAACGGCAGTTCCAGTACTGAGCGGTCAGTGCAGCCTGCTCCACGGGATCCGACCCTATCGAAGTTCATTCCGTCCGTGTCCCATCTGACCTTGACCTTCAGTCGTCACAGGTCCGTCCTCTCCCCCGGCCTTCATGTTAGCGGTAGAGATCTTGGCTACAAAGACTAGAAACAGCCCTATATATTGGGTATTGACGTGCCAAACAATAACTGTGACATCAGCATAAAAATAAAACAGTATGCAGATGACGCAACGTTATTTCTTAAACATAGTGTAGTTGTGACACTGGCTCTAAGTGTATTACCCAAAACAACGATCTCTGGGATGCCATTCCTCTAAAAGTGGATGTTCAGTGTTCTATGACGGCTGATGATGATGTTTTCAGACAGTGTGCTCTCTCGATGCATCTGGAGAAAGAGACAGTGAGGAGACTATACTGATGACCATTGCTTTCAAACTCCTCTGTGGCAATGCGCTGCCAAGGACAGTCCGAAGTGCTGGTTGGTTTCAAGGGTTCAAGATGGATTATCCTTTCTTTGTCACAGGCACGACAGTTTTCAAGTTTGCCTTCAATGTCCTTGGACTGACCAAGCCGCCCAATACTGGATCTTGCAAATGCCCAGTATTATTTCCTTTCACATTGCAGCTGGAATACAAGTGTTCTTTGGAAAAGAAGAAGTCTTTCTTCAACTGTCACGTCTTGCCTAACAAACCCATACCACCTCAAACATGAGTCTAGTCAAGCATTTTCAGGCCAATGGTCAAGTTTGCAGAAATTAGAGACCTGGACACAGACCATAATTATCTTCGCTCTGTTTGATCCTCATTTCCTCTCACTGTGGGATTTCTGGTAATGAATGGGCTGACCGGGCTGCCAGAAAAGGAGCACGAAAGTCCGATGAATCCATAGAAATCAACATTCCTCTCTGTGTTTATACGAAGGATATGGTCTCTTAAAAAAGACGTGTACTGAAAAGGTTTATGAAGCTTACAAAAACTTTGGTTCTTACTAAAATACATCTACCTCACTCCAAATTGCTCTGCTGTGACAAATCCCAGTCAGCTACTTTTTTTTTCTTCTAGCAATGCGGCTAAAATTGGAAAGATTATCTATCAATCGGCCAACGTAAACGTTCTTGAAAAAAATAACCGAAAACTTGAATCCCTGTTTTACAGGCTTAAGCTAAACGCTTTCCGTACAAAATTTCGCAAAATTTAAATTGCATCTGCGGAGCAGTTGAAAGTTTCACACCCACCCAGCATCTTCTTTTCTACTGCGCATATTTCAAAAGGAAAATCCTGACTGCCTGCGACTTGATGGCACGTGTATTTTCCAGAAACTACCAGGTCTTGTTTCTTTTGTTAAGTCCTTGATGATTAGTCCAGTGGGCTCTTTTTTGTAACAAGTATGAATCACTATATATAGCTAACTGGTCGTCACAAATCTCTTATCGGTCCATCAACACCACACACGCGCGCACACACACACACACACACACACGCACACACACACACACACACACACACACACACACACACACACACACACACACACACACACATGCATATACACGCGTGCGCGCGCGTGAGCGCGCGCGCTTGCATACACACGCTACTTCCCTAACTCTGTCTAAAATCACTTTATGTGAATAGACGTTAAATTGAAGAACACGAACGCGCACATATGTTCACTCCCGCGTGCACACACATGCATGTACGTGCATACCTACATACACACACACGTGCACACATACATGCACACGCGTATACGCCCACATACAACGGGCACACTTATTTGTTGCTGCACGGAGCTCTTGCCGCGTAGAATACAGGCTGCCAGTCTGTTCCTTCTTGTTGACGAACTGCTCCCACACCATAATGAGGTATCGGGTGACACTTTGATTTCTTTCTTTGTATCATAGTGAGCCAGTCCAGGTGCAGAGCTGAGCTGTGTTTTTAGCTTTTGGAAATCGTTTCCATGTGCATTATTCCAAGTCCAGGAGTTTTCTTTCTTCTCTCAGTAGAGCTATGGTATCTGCAACAATAGGAGCAATGCTTCCCACATGATTGATCACCTCTAGCAATCTGCGTAGCGATACTTCCTTGATGACACTGAAACTGACGCTGAAATTGTCAGCCCTATGTGACTGAGTGTACTTGGGTTATCAAACAGGTGAGCTAATGGTTAGCGTCGCGGACTCCCAGATGGGAGGTGGTGGGTTCGAATCCCATCAGAGTCATGTGGGTTTTTCTGTCCCGACCGGCTCCTACCCAGAGTTGAGTTTGCTGCGGACTCAGTTGGGAAGACTGGGACCACACAGTCGAGTTTCATCCACTTAATGGATGCGTTTCTGAGGGTGTTGCTCAAATTTCCTGACCAACATTGCAGGTGCCTGTATCTCTCGGGCCTGGTTGACGCCGGGATATATTATGAAAGGAAGCGTAGAGTACAGCCCTGTCATGTAGTCTCAGACCGAAATGGAAATCCGTAGCATTATCTTAATCATCCTCATTCTCATCAATCAGCATTAAAAAAAAAAAAAAAGTATCAAATTCTGTGGCCCTTCATGCCCTGCTCTCATGGTGACTTCAGTTTCGGTGTCCTCTCCACGTCTGTGGCTTTGGTTTGGTTCCGTCGGGTCACCGGTATCGGCGAGTCCATGGAGGCTGTCGTTGGACGGACGTGGTGGCGCCCTCCGGAGGGAGAGCGCACTCACGCCGGCTCCGCGACTAAGCAATTATTGTCGTCAGGAGGGGGCTTAGTAGGTGGTGTCCTGCGTATGTTAGATCAGAACAGGCGCCATTGAACACCACCGAAGTGACTTGGCAGCAGTGCAGTGTCTCCTCCAGTGGGTTGCCTCTTGACGACTTTACATTGACTGCTTCCTGTGGATTGTCGGTGCCAGGGCTGCGGCGGGGCCGACCGGCTGTGGCTGTGGACGGGGTGTCGGAATGAGCGGCGTGGGTGCACTGCCTCCGTCGTCGTCGTTGTTGTTGTTGTCGTTATACATTTCTTTACAACTCTTTCTTCCTATGTGCTTTTTCCGCCCTTCTCTGGCTGTCTTGGGAAGTAGCAGGATTTTGACTTTGTTTTCTTCCCACAATGGTGACAGTACATCAGAGTGGTAGAAGAACGTCTGTATGTATGAAAGACCATGGTGATGATACATCAGAGTGGTAGAAGAACGTTTATGATGAGAAGACGGTGAAGACGGGTTCGACTGATCAGACTCACCCGGCGGACGAAAGGCGATTCTTTACAGGCACATCAAGTGGTTATTTTCCTGCAGTCAAACGATTCTTGAAAGGGATATCAAGGCTTTATGAAAGGTTCTTTTCAACTGGGCGGACTTCGACAGATATTGAATGCTGATCGTAAAGGCTTTAATACACGCGTCATAAATCGTAAAGGCTTTAATACATGCATCACTACGTCCTCTCTTACTCTTAAGCTCCCCCCCCCCCCCCCCCCCCCCCCCCCCATTTTTTTTTCTGGGCTCGGTCAAATTGCATTCATTTCGGTTGAATACCATACGACACACACGGCTACTCTTGAACACTTCCTTTGCGAGTTTCCGGTTCAATGTAATGCTGTGCAGCGATTGGATACCACCACCCACTACCCCCTGCCCCCCGTCTTCGGCTGGTTTCGGGTTATAAGCCGTACCTGCAACGGCGAATCTTACGAGTTTGTATACATGAAAGCTTTATGATCAGCTGATATTTTTTCCGTTCAATTAAAAAAAAAAAAAAGAAAAAAAAAGAAATTAGATATGTCAAAACGACTGACCATTTCAAAATATTTTCTGAAAAAAAAAACCGAATGAATGAATGGATGAATCTATTAATTAATTAATTAATGGATAGATAAATAAATGAATGAAGAAAATATAAAAAAATAAACAAAAATAATTTTTAAAAAGGTGAATAAGTGGTAAATGAATGAAACTAACTAGAGAGAGAGAGAGAGGGGGGGGTGGGGGGTGGGGGGGAATTTGGTTTTGTTGACAGGTGAGTGCATGTTCTGCGTACGTCTATACGTTTTTTGTGTGGATAAGTCTTTGAGTGTATGTAGGGAAGGGGGCGGTTTGTGTGTGTGTGTGTGTGTGTGTGTGTGTGTGTGTGTGTGTGTGTGTGTGTGTGTGTGTGTGTGTGTGCGTTTTGGTTTTATTTGTTTGTCAGTGAGTGAATATATGTGCGTGCTCGCATACACGTGAGTAGGGGGAACGAGAAGCGTGTTTTTTTGTGTGTGTGTGTGTGTGTGTGTGTGTGTGTGTGTGTGTGTGTGTGTGTGTGTGTGTGTGTTTAGGGTGGCGGGGGGGGGGGGGGTCTCTTTTTTTTTTTTTTATTGGTGTTCTGAGAGAGAGAGAGAGAGAGAGAGAGAGAGAGAGAGAGAGAGAGAGAGAGAGAGATTTTTTATTCTCACAACAGTTAAGACGTAATTTGAATTATTTTTTACAATTTCTGATTTTATTATTCTACTTACGAATGTTAAATGTTTCCCTGTTAATTTTTCCTTTATGATTTTATGTCTTTCAGATGTTTATTTGTATTACTTTCGTTTTCTCGTTAATTTATTTAGGTTTTTCTCTTTTAAAATGTCAGTACAACACTATGTTAATCCGACAGTAAATGGTTTTCAGTCAGCCTTACTTTTCTTTTCTTTTTTTTTTTTTTTTTTTTTTTTTTTTTTTTTTTGTACTCCCAGTTCTTAAAGAACAGGGAGTACTTTAGAATGGGAACGAAGAAATGCTGTCTGTGTGTCTGTGTGTCTGTGTATATGTGTGTCTGTCTGTGTGTCTGTGTGTCCGTGGTCAAAATGTGTTCCACTCGCTCCAGACAAAACTACTGGGCCGATCTTTCTGAAAATTTGTAGGTATGTTCATTATGGGTCACGGATGATGCCCGATGTTTTAGTTTACCGTTACAGCCGTTACTAACAGCTGTAATGGCCTGTAATGGCTTTTCTTCTTTATGGAATATCTCAGAAAGTACTTGGCCGATCTTTGTGAAAATTAGCGGGTATGTTCATTATGGGTCACGGATAATGCCCGATGTTTTAGTGTATCCCGTTTATAGCCGTTACTAACGGCTGGAACGGCCTGTAACAGCTTTTCTTCTTTATAGAATATCTCAAAAAGTGCTCGGCCGATCTTTCAGAAAATTTGTAGGTATGTTCATTATGGGTCACGGATGATGCCCGATGTTTTAGTTTACCGTTACAGCCGTTACCAACGGCTGTAACGGCCCGTAACGCTTTTCTTCTTCTTTATGGAATATCTCAGAAAGTACGTGGCCGATCTTTGTAAAAATTAGCAGGTATGTTCATTATGGGTCTTGGATGATGCCCGATGTTTTAGTTTACCCCGTTATAGCCGTTACTAACGGCTATAACAGCCTGTAACGGGTTTTCTTCTTTATAGAATTTCTCAAAAAGTAGTCTGCCGATCTTTCTGAAAATTTGTAGGTATGTTCATTATGGGCCACGAATAATGCCTGATGTTTTAGCTTATCGTAATAGCCGTTACTGACGGCTGTAACGGCCTGTAATGCTTTTTTTCTTCTTTATGGAATATATCAGAAAACACTTGGCCGATCTTTCTGAAAATTAGCAGGTATGTTCATTATGGTCACAGATGATGCCCGATGTTTTAGCTTACCGTTACAGCCGTTGCTAACGGCTGTAACGGGCTGTAACGTGTTTTTTTTTTTTTTTTCATGGAATATCTCAGAAAGTACTCGGCTGATCTTTGTGAAAATTATCAGATATGTTCATTATGGGTCACGGATGATGCCCGATGTTTTAGTTTACCCCGTTATGGCCGTTACTAACGGCTGTAACGGCCTGTAACGATTTTTCTTCTTATAGAATATCTCAGAAAGCACTTGGCCGATCTTTCTGAAAATTTGTAGGTATGTTCATTATGGGTCAGAAATAATGCCCGATGTTTTAGTTTACCTTTATACCGTTAGCAGCGGCTGTAACGGCCTGTAACGCTTTTTTTTTTTTTCATGAATATCTCAGAAAGTACTTGGCTGATCTTTGTGAACATTAGCAGATATGTTCATTATGGGTCACGAATAATGCCCGATGTTTTAGTTTACCGTTATAGCCGTTACTAACGGCTGTAACGGCCTGTAACGGTTTTTTTCTGTATGGAATATCTCAGAAAGTACTTGACCGATCTTTGTGAAAATTAGCAGGTATGTTCATTATGGGTTACGGATGATGTCCGATGTTTTACTTTACTGTTATAGCCGTTACTTAAGGCTGTAACGGCCTGTAACGGTTTTTCTTCTTTATGGAATATCTCAGAAAGTACGTGGCCGATATTTCTGAAAATTTGTAGGTATGTTCATTATGGGTCAAGGATGATGCCCGATGTTTAAGTTTACCGTTTAGCCGTTACCAACGGCCCATAATAGTTTTATTCCTTATGGAAAATCTCAGAAAGTACTTGGCCGATCTTTCTGAAAATTTGTAAGTATGTTCATTATAGTCACAGACGATGGCCGATGTTTACCAGAATAGCCATTACTAACGGTTACACCAGCCCAAGACGGTTTTTCCTCTTTATGGAATATCTCTCACGCATATTCAGGATGAACTGGAAGTACGTTTATATGCTTTGCATCTTTTTTTTGTGTGTTTCCGTGAGAAGACACACAAAAGACAGCCAAGTGAACACAGCAACCTTCCCTCTCTTGACAACAACCAGACAAACGACAAACATTTTGTGCTCGCGGATCTACCTTTTGACGACGACACTTCGGCACCTTGGCCGCCAAAACAGCGTTCCCCTGTCGCACACCAGAGCGTATTGTTGGTAGTGTAAGTAAACAGCGTTCCCCTGTCGCACACTAGAACGTATTGTTGGTAGTGTAAGTGTACAAACCGACTCCTCGCCCGCTTGTTGTCACTGTCATTCGATTGAGAAGCTGTCCGTCGGCAGTTCGATTCTATGTTTTTTCCCGAAAGGATTCTGGGAGGAAAACTGTGGATAGTAAGGTGTCTTTCGTCCTTTTGTCCTGGGACAGATTATGTCAGAGCGGCGGAGCATCGGCCGCTGAAAGGTAATGGGTTAGAAATAGTTTGAAAGAGCTCTGGTGTGGTCTGAGGCCATGGCGTTGGAGGTAGTCACGTCTGCTCCGTTCTCTCTCGGTCCCCACTTGTTGGTCCGGTATTAGCAAATTTGATCCACCCCAGAGGGTAAGAATTTTGATTTTGATTTTTGATTTGTTGTAGGACAATCATAACTACCTGGCAGTATTTTTTCTACACAGTTTCGATCAAAATTATCAGACTTTGTCAAATTATGATTGGTTTTGGAAGTTGCTCAGTTCAGTATCCTCGTTCGTTTTTGCAGAGTTTTTACGGTTTTGGTCATTTCAGTTTTACTCTTATTATCTACTCTACTCTATTAATACATTTAAATGTTGAATAGCTGGTAGATTAGGTTATTTATGGTGCTGTTCACTTTGTAGGGTTTCAACTGGAGCCATGGGTCCGGCTGGCTGGGTGCTGGGGGGGGGGGGGGGGGGGGGGGGGGGGGGGGGGGGGGGGGGGGGGGGGGGGGGGGGGTCATGCTGCGTGCATGGAGTGGTGGTGGTGGTGGTGGTGGTGGTGGTCATGCTGGGTGCATGGGGTGTCATGTTGGGTGCATGGGTGGGTGTTTCATGCTGGGTGCATGGGGGGTGTTCATGCTGGGTGCATGGGGGTTCATGTTGGGTGCGGGGGGATGGGGGGGGGTTTCATGCTGGGTGCATGGGCGGATGTTCATGCTGGGTGCATGGGAGGGGGTGTTCATGCTGGGTGCATGGGAGAGGGTGTTCATGCTGGGTGCATGGGGGGTGTTAATGCTGGGAGGGGTGTTCATCCTGGGTGCATGGGAGGATTGTTCATGCTGGGTGCATGGGAGGGGGTGTTCATGCTGGGTGCACTGGGGTGTTCATGCTGGGTGCATGGGGAGGGGTGTTCATGCTGGGTGCATGGGGGTTCATGCTGGGTGCATAGGGGTTTCATGCTGGGTGCATGGGAGGGGGTGTTCATGCTGGGTGCATGGGAGGGGGTTCATGCTGGGTGCATGGGTGTTCATGCTGGGTGCATGGGAGGCGGTACTCATGCTGGGTGCATGGGGGTTCATGCTGGGTGCATGGGAGGGGGGTTCATGCTGGGTGCATGGGGGTTCATGCGGGGTGCATGGGAGGCGGTGTTCATCCTGGATGCATGGGAGGGGTGTTCATGCTGGGTGCATGGGAGGGGGTGTTCATGCTGGGTGCATGGGGGTTCATGCTGGGTGCATGGGGGGATGGGGTGTTCATGCTAGGTGCATGGGAGGGGTGTTCATGCTGGGTGCATCGGAGGGGGTGTTCATGCTAGGTGCATGGGAGGGGTGTTCATGCTGGGTGCATGGGAGGGGATGTTCATGCTGGGTCCATGGGGGGATATTCATTTTGGGTGCATGGGGGAGGGGGGTGTTCATGCTGGTGCATGGGAGCGGGGTTCATGCTGGGTGCATGGGAGGGGGGTGTTCATGCTGGGTGCATGGGAGGGGATGTTCATGCTGGGTGCATGAAGGGGGTTCATGCTGGGTGCATGGGGGTTCATGCTGGGTGCATGGGAGGGTGTTCATGCTGGGTGCATGGGAGGGGGTGTTCATGCTGGGGGCATGGGAGGGGGGGTTCATGCTGGGTGCATAGGGGGGAGTTCGTGCTGGGTGCATGGGAGGGAATGTTCATGTGGGGTGCATGTGGGGTTCAAGCTGGGTGCATGGGGGTGTTCATGCTGGGTGCATGGGAGGGGATGTTCATTCTGGGTGCATAGGAAGGGGATGTTCATGCTGGGAGCATGGGGGGGGGGGGGGTGCATGGGAGGGGATGTTCATGCTGGGTGCATGGGGGGGTTTCATGCTTGGTGATGGGGTGTTCATACTGGGTGCATGGGAGGGGATGTTCATGCTGGGTGGGGGGTTCATGCTGGGTGCATGGGGGGGGCATGCTGGGTGCATGGGAGGGGGGGGGGGTCATGCTGGGTGCATAGGGAGGGGGGGTTCATGCTGGGTGCATGGGGGGGGATGTTCATGCTGGGTGCATGGGGGGGGGGGGGGGGGGGGGGGATGCTTGGTGCATGGGGGGGGGGGGGTTATGCTGGGTGCATGGGGGGGGGGTTATGCTGGGTGTGGGAGGGGGGGGGGATGTTCATGCTGGGGTATGGGAGGGGATGTTCATGCTGGGTGCATGGGAGGGGGGTGGTCATGCTGGGGGGGGGGGGGGGGGGGGGGGGGGGGGGAGGGTTCGTGCTGTCCTAGGCCTCTTCCCTATGCTGTGGCATGGCAGTCTTCTCTGAAGCCAGGATTTGCCTTCCTTCCCCAGTGCCTTCCTTTACGACAGCCAGTAGGCCTGTCTGCCTTCAGAGCAGCAGCGCCTTCCCTGGAGTCTCCCCTCCAGACAGCTGACCTGTGCTCTTCATTGTGGACCTTGCTCCCCTGTGCCCAGTCACAGGAGTGGGACCAGCGGCCTTTGATCATGCTCTTCCGCGCCCAGTCTCAGACGCGTTATTTTGTGGACTCCCATCAATGCATTCGCAATTGAGATCAGTTAGACTTGAAGTGACTGATTATCATCGCCCACAAGCGCGGTTTTTTTGTGTGTGTGTGTGTGTGTGTGTGTGTGTGTGTGTGTGTGTGTGTGTGTGTGTGTGTGAGTGCGAGTCTACTCCTGTTTGGATAGCAATACACCTGACCAGCGGTCGAGATTCCGATGGGATTTAATTCTTATCCACATGTTAATTTTTTTGACAGCGTAAGAAATTTAAATCTTAACCACATGTTTTTTTTGTTTTTTTTTTTGAAAGTGTTGTAAATTTCTTTTGTTGGAGTGTTTTGTGTCGCGAATAGTGTAATTAATTCTTTTCCAGCCTAACGGGGAGCGTGGGTGGGAACACATGCGGACAGAAACAAATTATTGATGATCTTCATGGGCTAAAGATTCATTTCCATCTTTTCATTGGTTATTAAAATGTTCACTCCTCCCTACCTTCCTGTTTTGTGCTGTTTTGTCGAAGGGTGGTGTGAGTGAATGATAGAAAGAATTGTTAGAATACACAAAAACAACCTACACGCCTTCATACATTCATGAGACAGATTTGACGGATCCATTTTCAAGCACCCCTCATTTCACTCTGTGACAGTGTGTGTGTGTGTGTGTGTGTGTGTGTGTGTGTGTGTGTGTGTGTGAGTGTGTGTGTGTGTGTGTGTGTGTGTGTGTGTGTGTGTGTGTGTGTGTGTGTGTGTGTGTGTGTGTGTGTGTGTGTGAGTGAGTGATTCCAAAGAAGATATGCGTAGATAATGAAAAGTGCTCTCTCTCTCTCTCTCTCTCTCTCTCTCTCTCTCTCTCTCTCTCTCTCTCTCCATGTTCTCACTTGGTCTCTCCTGTTTCAGTTCCCCTCTCCCTCCGCTCTGTCTGTGTCTGTCTCTCTCTGTCTCTCTGTCTCTGTCTGTCTGTCTGCCTGCCTGTCTGTCTGTCTTGGTGTGTGTGTGTACGGGCAGAGGGAGCTCGGAAATGGTAAGCGCGCACGTAAGCGCGATTCCACATTCTTACGTGCATATAACAATGTGTCAGCAGAACATCCACACAAACAATAACATGCACATGCGTGTCTAACGTTCCCAAATTCAGTTTCAGGGTATATAGCCTCTTTTCCAATTTGCAGTTATATCAACAAGTTTAAAAAATGCGTCCAGTAAATCCAGGAATTTTGAATCCTACTAATCTAACATCTGGATTTTGACGTAGTGCTGACGAATCTTTAGTTCCTTTGAAATGACACAGCAGATATTCGATTACTTGTTCGTTTGATTATTTTGGTAAACAAAACGTGAGGTAGTGGAAGTAAATAACTTCGAAAAGCTTGTTCAAAGGCAGTGGTATACTCGCAGCGTGATCGTGAGCCAGCGGTAGAAATACAACAGCAATGACATCAGTCGTGGCGTAATTGTGCCAATCGTTAAACTGCAACAGCAGAAACGTTAATATCATCACCATCACACCACCACCATTGTCGATAGCAAGAACACTTACGACCGCAACGACAACGACGACAACTGCCCGCAACCACTGCCACCACAATCATCATTAGAGGGGCAACCACGGCCACCATGATCATCATTAGAAGGGCAGTAGGTCCATCACAATCATCATTAGAAGGCAGTAGGTCCACCACAATCATCGTTAGAAGGTAGTAGGTCCACCATAATCATCATTAGAAGGCAGTAGGTCCACCACAATCATCGTTAGAATGCAGTAGGTCCACCATAATCATCATTAGAAGGCAGTAGGTCCACCACAATCATCATTAGAAGGCAGTAGATCCACCACAATCATCATTAGAAGGCAGTAGTAGGTCCACCACAATCATCATTAGAAGGCAGTAGGTCCACCATAATCATCATTAGAAGGCAGTAGGTCCACCACAATCATCTATGAAGGCAGATAACATTTAACATTTAGGACAGTACAAAACAAAGAACGAAGAGTGACTGACCTTGTTTCATGTGTTCAGAAAAAATGGCCGCCAGACGGAAACGACAGAGGGGATTATGGGAGAGGAAAAGCAGGGGTGGGTGGGAGTGAAACGATGGGGTTTGTAGGTTGAGTAGCTGGTTTAGTGGAGTGGTATGATATATTTTGTGACGGTTGTGGTTAAGGGGGATTGATAATAGTGTTAAGTGGGGGATGGGGGATTTATATATGTTCATTCCAAGAACTGGCCCTCAGCACTTGTGTCTTAAGAGGTTATCTTTTTATATTTTCTACTCTTCACAAGAAAATGTAGCTTGTTTTGCTCTTTCATGATTTTCTTTTGTTTCTTAGGTGGCACCTTTGGTTAGTTTTTTGAAAACTCAACAAACATACTACTGTATTGCACACCAGCCTTTTTCTGGTATAGCATTCTTCTTAAAACCGAAAAGGCAGAGGAGTCAAATTACCACTTTCCGCGGTCACTGAGGAGAAACAATCAGATTTCGAAATATCGGTGTCTGACCAGGAGTTATATGTTAGTGAGCTTTCTCCCCATTGGAGATGGTCTCCCGCTTCGGAGACTATAAGCTTGCTGAAGGTTCAATTTGAGAAGCATTTATCATTCCCCATTCACCCATTCAAGCACATACTGTCAGTAGGCAGAATCATCTACCACTGCAGATATGAAGGCTTATCACCCCCTTATTTCTACAATCTGAGACATAAGAGCAAGCTTTGTTTATAATTCAATATATATATATATATATATATAATAAATTGATATATACAAAAAAGAAAGGATAGTAATGATCATAATGATAGTAGTAGTAATTATAGTAAATAAATAGATGAATAAAATGAAAGTAACTGTAATTAAAAAAAAGAAAAGAATTAAGTTAATAAAATAAACAAATAATTTTGCTGGGTGATGAAGGAGGTGGTAGTAATTATGCGTGGATAGTTGTATAAGGTGTGTGGGTAATGTTAATGAGGGAGGGACGGGGATGGAAAAGATTAATGGGTGATAAGGTATAATTGGGGGTGGGGGGAATGGGGGTGGGTGGGGAGTAGGATAATGTGGGGAGAGGGGGGAGAGGAAAGTTCATATCTCTCCATCCACTATGGGGTGGGGGTATGGGTGTGGGGGTTGGGAAGTTCATACAAATAGTGTTGTTGAAAAAGTAAACAATGCTGTGGGATGATGTTCATTGTAACACGTGAATTAATGTGTTGGTATTAATATTGGTGAGAGAAAAGATTGCAATGATCAATGAAAAAACAGGGTAGCATGTGTTACACACACACACACACACACACACACACACACACGCACAATCGTATGAATTTTCCTATCTTTATCTTTAGTTTGGGGTTTCCCATTCACACCAATAAGAAAGTCTGATATGTCTGCGATGAATATTCGTGAGTGAAAGAATCCAACGAGGCAGTTAAGTGGTCAGTTTTGGGCTGTTACCTGATACCACCCCCTGCCGATTTTCACATGAGTTCAACATGGCTGAAGAAGAACCACGAGTGGGACCAAGTGGCGTCAAAAGAAAGCCTGCTGCACCAAAAAAAAAAAAAACTACAGCGAGTTTGTTACCACTGATGTTGAGGAAGTTCTTCAACTGATTGAGGACGAAGACTTTGTGCCTATGATGACATCAGTGTGTCAGAAGACTCGCTGGATGAGGACGAAGGTGACGAATCAGCTGTTCAGAGGAGGGGGGGGGGGGGGGGGTGATGTTTACGTCAACATTGCCAGAATAGCTCGTGAGAACAGAGCAGAGCCGGAGGCAGAGTATGACAGCGTCACTGACCCAGATTTTGAAGTGGGCGAAGGCCCGTCAAGTGATCGCAGCTCAGAAAAGGAGGGTAGTACTGTGAGGGAAGCAGAAGCGTCGTCTGCTACAGCTGGCACACATAACGGGTCAGCCTGCTCGTGGCCAAGCCAGCACGCGTCAACATAGGCGGCCAAGCGTTGGAAGGGGAAACAGGTACGACTCATAGTTTATGTCTTGTGCGAGTGTGCTGATGAATGGGTTTTGATCACATGGCATTTACCAGAAAACAGAAGACTTCACATGGTGGGCGTGGTGTGTGGGCGTGGCACTTTGTCTGAGTGTTTCTGATTCTGATTTCACTGTGTGTGTGTGTGTGTGTGTGTGTGTGTGTGTGTGCTATCAAATGGTTTTTGAGTAGATACTTGAAACAAGACTGAGAGTGAGAAGTAGTAATGGTGCATGTGCTATTTGTGTGTGTGTGTGTGTGTGTGTGTGTGTGTGTGTGTGTGAGAGAGAGAGAGAGAGAGAGAGAGAGAGAGAGTGTGTGTGTGTGTGTGTGTGTGTGTGTGTGTGTGTGTGAACATGACTTTTATTTTATGTCAACAGGTGTTGGCAGAGGACGGGGGACCAGAGGCAGAGGACGGGGAGCTGCTGCACAGAGGGGGAGAGGGAGAGGTGGGGTGTTGGCCCAGCCCCTTGTGCCACCTAACAACACCCAGCCACACAAGAAACACACACACAGCAAGTTGGATTTTCTGACGTTCCAGCTGCAAGTCATCAGCGACCTCCTGTATGGGGACAATCCAGCATCACAAGCAGCTCTACCCCCGTTCTGAAGAAATTGCATGACTGACGGAGAGGCACTTCCCCACTACCTTAGAAAAGACTGGGGGGGGGGGGGGGGGGGGGGGTGGGGGGGGGGGGGGGGGGGGGAGTGTTCATCAGGCAGGAGGTGCAAGGTGTGCAGCAAGAGGGGCATCCCAAAGGAAACAAACTACTGTGTGTGGACAGTGTCCTTCAACACCACCACCTTGTGTGTGCAGCCTTGTTTCCAGGAGTAACACACAAAGAAAGACTATAAAAACTATTGTTCACTGTCTCCTGTCCTGTATATATGATTATGTACATATGTGTGTGATTTTATCATCATTGTGTTTGTGTTGTGTGGTCATAATACTGGTGGATAACAGAAGAAGAAAAGCAACAGTGACACATAAATTTCTTTCTGAACCTCCAAACAACCTAGATGTAGCTGTGGACATGTATCTGGTCAATTTGAAAACTTTGGATTTATATTTTTCACATAAGGTAAGGAAATACATTTTTCCTTATAATTCTTTTGTTTTTCTACAATAATTCACTGTTTTGTTTCACACTAATATGATAGTATGTTTAGAAATTGAGTGAAAAAACACATAAACCTATTTCATTGGACATAAACTTTTTGCAGTGTTCTTGAATGTGATTGAAATTGTTATCAAAAGATAGAGTGTTCAATTTCCTTTCAGAAAAGTATAGTTTCATACACTTTTGTTCAGTAGTTTTTGAGCCGAATTTTTTTTGAATTATTACCCTTCGCGACTGATGATGATGATGATGATGATGATGGCCCTTGAAATTCGTTAGCCTCTGCATGTGATGTTTGTTTTTAATGGCTCTTTTCCTTCAAACTTTACAATGAATTTGGGGATGAGGTGTGAGGGGTGGGGTGGGGGTGGGGGGGGGTGGGGGGAGGGAGGTGGGGGCTGGGAGGAGGAAGAGGGGGGTGGGGGGAGAAGAGGTTCGTACTTTGGCGGTGCATGTTGGAAAACCTTTCTGCAGCAATGTTCTGTCACCCAACCCCCACCCTACTCCCCTCGTCTTCCCTCCCTTCTCCGTGTTCCTCTCCTCCTGTGCTGCGACATCAGAAAGGTCTGCTGACCCACATTAAATGATAACGAATCCTTAAGAAAAAAAATCATCCTTCATTAATCCTATTTCAGTTTCACCTGTGGACCGAGTCAATAAAGAAAGAACGAAAGAAAAAGAACAGAGTCCTCTTATGTAAAAGAAACAACTTGCCCCTGCATTCACGTACACATAACATTCATACCCTAAAAGTGTAACTACTGTCTCTTAAGACAGGCAAGACAGCTATCCTGAGTGCACCAGCCGTTTAATTTATTGGATGTGTTTAATTAGAAAATATATAAACAAATAAAGGAATGAATAGATAAACAAGCAAGCAAACAAAGAAACAAATAATACCTAAGTAAATAACAACTAATTAGCTAACTAACTAAATAACTAAATAAATAAACTGATTTACTGATTCTTTCTCTTATCGGTGGGAGGAACGGGGGAGGGGGGAAGATTCCATTTTCAGTCAAAGATCTGCAATTTCCAGTCTCGGATATATATATATATATATATATATATATATATATATATATATATATATATATATATATATATATATGTGTGTGTGTGTGTGTGTGTGTGTGTGTGTGTGTGTGTGTGTGTGTGTGTGTGTTTCCATACAGTGGGTTGATCAGCTGGAAGGAAACGAACTATACAGGGCGCAGGTACACACACCAGTTCACTGGCTGGGAAGGCAGCCTTGTTCAACAGACAGGTCCGGAGAGCCAGCAGTTGTCGTTACAGACTTCTCTGAGTTAACGTCACCCTGTCGCATTGTGTGCCCACAAGCGTGCAGCCGCCTAGTCTTTGGTCTGTGGCGTTCGTCGTTCGTTCATACCCCACTACAGGTGAGAGAGAGAGAGAGAGAGATTTTGTTTTTAGTAAGAGCACATCGGAATAAAGACTGATAGGCTTTTCCCCATCTAGCCTTCAGTAAGGAAAATACATAGAAAAAAAGACAACAGTCACAATGATAAATGTTCACTGGAACTTGATACGCCAAGCTATATAATGCATGAAGGATGTTCACCGGTGTGTTACACAAATAAACAATTACGAACGTAAAGCAAATTACCATTAAACAGTGGGGGAAATTGGCATGTGCATGAGAGAGAGAGAGAGAGAGAGAGAGAGAGAGAGAGAGAGAGAGAGAGAGAGAGAGAGAGATTACGAACTAAAGTCCATGACTTATGGATAAGTGATGTAAATAAAGACTTTATAACAAATTATAAATATGCAAATGGAAAGCATATATAAGAATACATAAGCAACAGCCATCTGCACATTGTATTCTTATATTGAAAACTTGACATAAATCAGTTAATTATTGCTTTTTAAAACTTCCAGGAGAGAATAACAAAGATAGAACATTACAATAATGAGAGGCAATATATTCACACAATTTAAACAAGCAAAGTTGTCAGAAATATTTTCGTGACACGAATCGATTTTATTTAGCTGTAATAAAGCAGGAAACGTAATGCAAACGAAATCCGTTTTTCTGCCACTCTTACATGAGGAATCAAGATCTTTATTTTCCTGCCTTCTAACACAGAAATACCCAAATCTAACTTTTGTCAAAATGTTTTTTTTTATGCCTACCCATGTTCAGAAATAAATAAACATGTACACTTTCACTACCATGGAGGTGAGTCGCTCATCTTAGAATTGCAGCAAATTAGTCGAGTACGAAACGTACACATAAATTCATTGATGTCTTCTGCTCTGGGATTCAACAATGCACAAGCACATCTCTACAATTTCAGTCTCGATTTTGACATCCAACATGTTTTTTTCGTAATACCGAAATCATATCACATACCTTGAGCTTTCTTTTGCAACCTCGCATCTCATATACATGTTTTTCTACTTCTGAACGGTACAAAAAAAACACAACTAACAGCAGAATTCAAATGACTTGAGAATTAGTATGTTTCTTTAACGACTAAATCATCTGGCTTTT
Organism: Conus betulinus; assembly: GCA_016801955.1. Lineage (NCBI taxonomy): Eukaryota > Metazoa > Mollusca > Gastropoda > Neogastropoda > Conidae > Conus > Conus betulinus. Next base: position 190,964 of record JADBJO010002880.1, read on the forward strand.
ACTGACTGGCTCCGAGAAAGTTTGTCAGAGCAAGTGAACAAACTTTTTTTTCAGACTGTGCTGAAGAGTTGTGTAAAGAACCTATATCGTAGCCATACACTCAGAGATCGTTGTAAAGGTCATACATCATAGCCATACTCTCAGCGATCGTTGTAAAGGCCCTATATCATAGCCATACACTCAGCGATCGTTGTAAAGGTCATACATCATAGCCATACTCTCAGCGATCGTTGTAAAGGCCCTATATCATAGCCATACACTCAGCGATCGTTGTAAAGGCCCTATATCATAGCCATACTCTCAGCGATCGTTGGTAAGGCCCTATATCATAGCCATATACTGAGCGGTCGGTTGTAAAGGCCTTATATCATAACCATACACTCAGCGATGGTTGTAAAGGCTCTATATCATAACCATACACTCAACGATCGGTTGTAAAGGCCCTGTATCATAGCCATACACTCAACGATCGGTTGTAAAGGCCCTAAATCATAGCCACACACTCAGCGATCGGTTGTAATTGAGATTCAAGTAGGCCTGATTTAAGCGACTAATTTTCTAAACACGACAGTTTTTTTCTTCTTTTTTTTTTTTTTAGCCAACGCACAGCATGCAGTGTATGATTCACTGTCAGCGCAATCTGTCCTTACATGTGACAGAACACACTAGGTCAAACAGCATATTTCCATGTGTGTATTTACTTTTATGGCTGGCCTAAATACTTATTAGCGCACCTCTCATTTATCTCAACCAGTCACTTCTTCTTCCTTTCTCTTTCTTTCTTTTTTTTTAATGCAGTTTACGTTGCTTTTGATATATTGTTTTTAATTGTCGGGCTACCTTATTCACAGAAATGTGTGTAAACTGCTTTAATTGATGTCTGAGCAGACTGTAATTCACCTGTTGACACCATATGGAGCACCTGTCCTACTATTTCCATTCAGCGAGGTCATCGTGATCCTCTGTAATAACCTTTGGTTCACCGATCATCAAATGGTTGAAAACCATCACAGCCTTAATAACCTTTAGTTCACCAATCATCAAATGGTTGAAATCCATCACAGCCTTAATAACCTTTAGTTCACCAATCATCAAATGGTTGAAAACCATCACAGCCTTAATAACCTTTGGTTCACCAATCATCAAATGGTTGAAATCCATCACAGCCTTAATAACCTTTAGTTCACCAATCATCAAATGGTTTAAAACCATCACAGCCTTAATAATAACCTGTGGTTCACCAATCATCAAATGGTTGAAAACCATCACAGCCTTAATAACCTTTAGTTCACCAATCATCAAATGGTTTAAAACCATCACAGCCTTAATATCCTTTAGTTCACCAATCACCAAATGGTTTAAAGACCACCACAGCCTTAATAACCTTTAGTTCACCAATCACCAAATGGTTGAAAACCATCACAGCCTTGTCCCCGGCCTGCCTAGATGTTGCCAAGAGAGAAGTCAGGTCTTCGTATCCCAGTCTGTCACACCTTTGGAGAAGTCTTCTCTGTCCTCTCAGTATCCAGTCTGTCACACCTTTAGAGAAGTCTTCTCTGTCCTCTCAGTATTCAGTCTGTCACACCTTTAGAGAAGTCTTCTCTGTCCTCTTAGTATTCAGTCTGTCACACCTTTAGAGAAGTCTTCTCTCTGTCCTCTCAGTATTCAGTCTGTCACACTTTTAGAAAAGTCTTTTCTGTCCTCTCAGTATTCAGTCTGTTACATCTTTAGAGAAGTCTTCTCTCTGTCCCCTCAGTTAATGCTTCAAAGTGGGGTATCTTCATTTTAGTGCATTCCTGTCTGACGTCCACAGTCTTTGCGCATCTCTTGGTTCATTGTGTGGTGTTCAAGGCGGCTGCGACATCCCTTGGTGTGGGTTCTGTGGTTGATGGCTAAGACACATCAGTGTGGGTTATGTGGTTGATGGCAAAGACACATCAGTGTGGGTTCTGTGGTTGATGGCAAAGACACATCAGTGTGGGTTCTGTGGTTGATGGCAAGACACATCAGTGTGGTTCTCTGGTTGTGTGCAAAGACAAATCAGTATGGGTTCTCTGTGGTTGATGGCAAAGACACATCAGTATGGGTTCTGCGGTTGATGGCAAAGACACATCAGTATGGGTTCTGTGGTTGATGGCAAAGACACATCAGTGTGGGTTCTGTGGTTGATCGCAAAGACACATCAGTGTGGATTCTGTGCTTGATGGCAAAGACACATCAGTGTGGATTCTGTGCTTGATGGCAAAGACACACCAGTGTGGATTCTGTGGTTGATGGCAAAGACACACCAGTGTGGATTCTGTGGTTGATGGCAAAGACACATCAGTGTGGATTCTGTGGTTGATGGTAAAGACACATCAGTGTGGATTCTGTGGTTGATGGCAAAGAGACACATCAGTGTGGATTCTGTGGTTGATGGCAAAAAGACACACCAGTGCCTTCTGAACACTGATTCTAGACTGGCGTGGAGGTCAGCTGCGGGCTGTACTTGCCCATGGCACGGCTCAGATCTGGACTTCTTCGAATGTCATCAGACCGTCGTTCTTATGCATGACTTCATTTACCATTCTCAGCTCAGCTTCGTCTTCTCTCAGTCCACTCAGCTCATTGCATTTGAATCACCCATCACTGGTCTGTGAGGTCTGCTGAGGCTGAGGTTGGGTCCCGGAATGCATTTGATATCATCATACCCTGCCCTGAACAAGCAGGTAAAGGTTCGACCAGAAGATGACTACCGTAGAGAGAGAGAGAGAGAGAGAGAGAGAGAGAGAGAGAGAGAGAGAGAGAGAGAGAGAGAGAGAGAGGGTGGGGGGGGGGAGTTTTTTTGATGTCTTGCCTACGGTCTGATCAAGCCAAGATATGAACAAACACAGAAAACAGAGTTCAAACAAAGGAACGTAAGAAAGAAGGCACGATAGAAAGAATGAAAGATCGAAGGATCGAACAAAGGAACGTACAAAGGAATGAATGAAGGAACGACAGAATGATTGAAGGAACGAAAGAAGGAACGAAGGACGAAACGAAGGAACGAACGTAGGACAGAACGAAGAAATGAGCGAACAAGAATGTTGTTTTGGGACTCTACGGAAACGTAGTGCGCGAGTGTAGCTTGTACAACGAGGGTACCATCGAATCCTTTTTTTTTTTTTTTTTTTTTTTTTTTTTTTTTTTGTTCCTACTTAAAACAGAATCCTTCGTCACCCAAACACTCCTTCCGTTCTTCTTCACCCCTACCACTCTTCCCGTTCTCCGTGTCCCCTTCTCTTACCCCAGGCCTCCCCCTTACCCCCCCCCCCCCCCCCTCCTCCTCTGTCTTTCTCTCCGTCCTTTATTTGATTCACTTTTTTGACGAAGTGTATTGCTTTTGTCAGTAATTAACCTTGATATTTTCTTTACTTATTGACAATTGTTTCATCGCTTGATTACAGGACGGCGCAATCTGTGTGCATAACAACATCAACTGAGCGACAGCATTACTGACACAGTAAGACCGACAGCAGCAGCAGCAGCAACAGCAGCAGCAGCAGCAGCAGCAGTAGCAGTGACGGTTTCAGTATAGTGACTGAGGAGGTGACTGCATCCTTAGCATCGCATGCAACAGATGCAGCATTACCAGCAGCAACTTAAGGAAGAGAGGAAGAAGACGGCATCTATCGTGAAAACGATGGAGGGCAGTGTCTTGCTGACCTGTGTGATTATTTGTCTATGTGTACACGTTACCTGCCAAGAGGTAAGTGGGGCGCCTTATTGTTGTTGTCGTTGTTGTTGTGTTGATGTCGTTGTTATTGTCGTGAAGACGGCTGTAGAGCGGTGGTTTGCTGATCCGTTTGATTACTTGTCTCTTTGTACATGTTGTTTTTTCCCAGTGGTGAGTGTGAAGCTGTTTTGTTGTTCTCGTTGTTATTTGTTGTCTCTTTGTACATGTTGTTTTCCCAGTGGTGAGTGTGAAGCTGTCTTGTTGTTCTCGTTGTTATTGTTGTCTCTTTGTACATGTTGTTTTCCCAGTGGTAAGTGTGAAGCTGTCTTGTTGTTCTCGTTGTTATTGTTGTCTCTTTGTACATGTTGTTTTCCCAGTGGTGAGTGTGAAGCTGTCTTGTTGTTCTCGTTGTTATTGTTGTCTCTTTGTACATGTTGTTTTACCAGTGGTGAGTGTGAAGCTGTCTTGTTGTTCTCGTTGTTATTGTTGTCTCTTTGTACATGTTGTTTTCCCAGTGGTGAGTGTGTGAAGCTGTCTTGTTGTTCTCGTTGTTATTGTTGTCTCTTTGTACATGTTGTTTTCCCAGTGGTAAGTGTGAAGCTGTTTTGTTGTTCTCGTTGTTATTGTTGTCTCTTTGTACATGTTGTTTTCCCAGTGGTAAGTGTGAAGCTGTTTTGTTGTTCTCGTTGTTATTGTTGTCTCTTTGTACATGTTGCTTTCCCAGTGGTAAGTGTGAAGCTGTTTTGTTGTTCTCGTTGTTATTGTTGCCTCTTGTACATGTTGTTTTCCCAGTGGTAAGTGTGAAGCTGTTTTGTTGTTCTCGTTGTTATTGTTGTTGCCATTTTTTCTCATTTTAATGTCAAATACTGGTTCTGCTTTTTACATTAACAATTGGTGTCTTGTCCATTTCTTGACATAGTAAGTACCAGTTTCGTTGTTTTTGTCGCTGGCATCATCACCATCGTCATCATCACCATCGTCATCGTCATCATCAGTTTCAAAGTGAAGTGACTGCAGGCAGAAAACAAATCAAATTTAAAAGAAAAATCATTATTATTCCGCCGGTTAAAAGGGACAAACAAATAACATTACGAAACACTACGCGTATCGACCTCTGTGGTCTTTTTCAGGCAAGATAAACAACACTCAGGGCAATTAAAACGAAGCACGAGCCATCACTTATCTTCTCAAAGTGGGCACACAATGGACCTTGAATCAACGTTTTGCACCCCCCGTTGAAACAATAAGTCAACAATTCAACTTCCATGTTGCACCCCGTTTGAGACAGTAAGTCAACGAATCAACCTTCATTTTGCACCCCGTTTGAGACAGTAAGTCAACAATTCAACTTTCATTTTGCACCCCTTTGAGACAGTAAGTCAACCAACCAACCTTCATTTTGCACCCCGTTTGAGACAGTAAGTCAACAATTCAACTTTCATTTTGCACCCCGTTTGAGACAGTAAGTCAACAAATCAACTTTCATTGTGCACCCTGTTTGAGACAGTAAGTCAACAATTCAACTTTCATTTTACACCCCGTTTGAGACAGTAAGTCAACAATTCAACTTTCATTTTACACCCCGTTTGAGACAGTAAGTCAACAATTCAACTTTCATTTTGCACCCCCGTTTGAGAAATTAAGTCAACAATTCAACTTTCATTTTACACCCCGTTTGAGACAGTAAGTCAACAAAATTAACTTTCATTTTACACCCCGTTTGAGACAGTAAGTCAATAATTCAACTTTCATTTTGCACCCCATTTGAGACAGTAAGTCAACAATTCAACTTTCATTTTACACCCCGTTTGAGACAGTAAGTCAACAAATCAACTTTCATTTTGCACCCCGTTTGAGACAGTAAGTCAACAATTCAACTTTCATTTTTTTGCACGCCGTTTGAGACAGTAAGTCAACAAATCAACTTTCATTTTGCACCCTGTTTGAGACAGTAAGTCAACACATCAACTTTCTTTTTTCACCTCGTCTGAGAAAGTAAGTCAACACATCAACTTTCATTTTGCACGCCGTTTAGGACAGTGAGTCAACGAATCAACTTTCATTTTGCACCCCGTTGAGAGAAGTAAGTCAACACATCAACTTTCATTTTGCAACCCGTTTGAGACAGTAAGTCAACGAATCAACTTTCATTTTGCACCCCGTTTGAGACAGTTAGTCAACACATCAGCTTTTTCATTTTGCACCAATTTCAGAAGATAAACGATTGCTCCTGAATGTTGTTTGTTTTACCTGAAGATGACCAATGGGTCGAAACTTGTTGTGGTTTGTCTTGTAGTTTGTTTGTCCCTTTTGTCCAGCGGAATGTTTATTTTTTATGCTGGGTTTTTATAGAGCGCCTATCCTCGGTCACAGACGCTCTAAGCGCTTTACAATAAAACACACTACCTGACTCACTCACTCAACGGGCTGCCTACCCATGTAGGGCCGGCCGAAGAGCAGCCTAATGGCGCTCATTCAGTCGTTTCCCGTACCATTCAAATATCAATCACTCATTTTCATTTGTCTCATTTATTGCTCCAGTTTCTCACATAGGATGCACGTGATGTTTATACGTGTCCTCCATTTCCACCGGTACACGATGGCACACGATAACAGTAAGTGACAATTTTTGTGGCTTGGTAAGAAATACCAGGCGGAATAATAACACATATTTTTTTAAAAATCATCATCATCATGATCTTCTATTCATTAATTGCTCCTGTCAAGAAGTTCATGTCCTGCCAACATGATCGCGAAAAAAAAAAAAAATCCGGCAGTAACCAAACTTGGGGAAAAGATGGAACGCGGAACAAATACGTTTGCAGAAAATGCTGAGGACTCGTGGAACGGATCTGGTAGAAGTGGGCATCCAGGATCCGTTTAGAAAGTCAAATGGATAGAGAGATATATATTGATGGTAGAAAACCAAAACAAAAAACACACACACAGACTAGATGTAGCTTCTTTTCTAACGTTTTGGCAGTATTGCTTTCTCGGGGGAAAAAAAAAACAACTTTCTTTACTTCTGATCCTAGTATGAAAAACGTGAAGTTGTTAATTGAGATTAGGGCCTGTATCATGTGGGACATGACTTGACCAATACAAGGCCTCTTTTCCTTACCTCAGTATTTTATTTTATTTTTCAATGGACACTTACTCTTTTTTATGGACGGACCTCGTTTTTTTCTGCTTTTCATTCTTCTGTCTATCTGCTGCTTTCCTCCCTCTTATCTCCCTCTTACTCTCTCTTTTTCTTTGGCCTCGACCAACTGACCACAACCCTCTGACACTGACCACACTGAAATCATATCCCAAGCATGATACTGACCTCAGCCTTAGGGCTTGCTTGGTTGTTTCTCTGGCGGTTCGCGGTCTGGCTGTATCCTCGGAACTTCGGGCCTACCTCCTTCTGGGCCGCGGTGCTGGGGAGAGGTGCTGAGGCGACGGCGGGGAGGGGCGTTGTGTGCTTCCACTGCCGGCTGGGATCAAGTCCCGACTTCCATCAAGACATTTTTGGACTCGGCTGACACAAGATGAGTGTGTTAGTTGTGGGAAGTGTCTGAGTGGTGTGGTAGTGGTCCAGGCCCTTCTGTCTCCTCTGCATTTTTCTCTCTCTTTTTTCCCCCTTTCCTGAAAATTCAGGCCCTGTGGTGTGAACATATTTAGATTGTCCCTATTTCATCTTTTTCTTTCTAAGGGAAAATAGAGGTGTAATTTGGGGCACCCCTGGACGGGGGCGTTAATATTGTTTTCTTTTATTATTCTTTTTTTCTTTGGCCCCTATCTAGTAGTTAATCTCTGTATCTTGCTCGTCTTTCCCTCCTTTCTTCAACCCTTCTGTCTGTCCTCTCTCTTCTGCCAGTGCTCCCCCCCCCACACACACACACTTAGGGGTGTGTGCGCAGTGTGAGCGTGTTGTATTGTGCAATAAATTGTCTTTGAGCGTACGTCCTGGGTCCTTGTGTTTTGTGGTGAGTGTGGTGTGGGTGCCTGACTCCACTCTCCCTGTGGTTCGGACCATCGGGACCCCCAGTACCTGACAATCATCATCATGATCATCGTCATCATCATCATCATCATGCCATCATCATCATCATTATCATCATCATCGTCATCGTCGCCATCATCAACACCATCATGATCATCATGATCATGATCATCATGATCATGATCATGATCATGATCATCATCATCATCCTAATCATCATCATCATCATGTCATAGACGTTGTCGTCGTCGTCGTCAGCGTCATTGTCATTAAAAGAAAAAAAAACAGTGTTAGAACTACCAACAAACCCGATTGTGGACAGTTGGTGTCAGTTTATTGATATCAGAAAAATATACAAGAACGACAACAACAACAACAACAATATAATGATAATAATAATAGTAATGATAATAATAACGATAATGATAATAATTACATGTTTTATTAATAATGAAAAATACTAAAAACACACTTTTCTTTACTTATAAATCACTTTGCAGAGGTTCTAGGCGCCACCTGCGCTTTCTCTCACACACAGGTATATAAGTTATGGCGACATGACAGAGTCTAACGAAGTTTACGAGGCAACCTACTGCTATGACATTGACAGTGTAACGAAGTTTACGAGGCAGCCTACTGCTATGACATTGACAGTGTAACGAAGTTAATGAGGCAGCCTACTGCTATGACATCAACAGTGTAACGAAGTTAACAAGGCAGCCTACTGCTATGACATCAACAGTGTAAACTAAGCATGACTAGCGACTACTAAGCATAACTAGCGACTAAGACTTACAAAAATTATAACAAACACACATATCTTCACAATGCATTAAAAAAAATTGATGAGTTGTTCATCTACTAACATTTAAGGCGAATATGACTTTAAAGGGGAAAGTAAAATATATAACATACAGCAAGCTGCTAAGAATGATGATAATTAGACAATTACAATGCATCAGTAATATCATTTTTTTTTTTTTTTTTTTTTTTGACAGTTACATGATGTGGTTACAAGCAAGACAAGACAAGAACGAGCAATACTACAATCAATTATCAATAAAGTCCTAGCGTCAATAGTCATAACGATTATTATATGATGTGTATGTGTGTGTGTGTGTGTGTGTGTGTGCAAGCGCGCACGCGCACACGTGTGTGTGTGTGTGTGTGTGTGTGTGTGTGTGTGTGTGTGTGTGTGTGTGTGTGTGTGTGTGTGTGTGTGTGTGTGTGTGTGTGTGTGTGTGTGTGTGTGTGTGTGTGTGTGTGTGTGTGTGTGTGTGTGAGAGAGAGTGAGAGAGAGAGAGAGAGAGAGAGAGAGAGAGAGAGAGAGAGAGAGAGAGAGAGAGAGAGAGACAGATGCTGTCATAATCTTTTTCCTCCCTCCCTCATCTTTTTCTTTTTTTCTTCTTCTTCTTGAAATGTTCATACACTACCCAAGACTATAATTATAAACTTAGTGACAATACATCAATACGCAGCCGTAAAATAGAGAGAGAGAGAGAGAGAGAGAGAGAGAGAGAGAGAGAGAGAGAGAGAGAGAGAGAGAGAGAGAGAGAGAGAGAGAGAGAGAGAGAGAGAGAGAATGATATTTCCATTTTTCTTATCCAAAATAATATATGCTAAACATTACTATAAATTTGAACAACAACAAGCAACAATACATCAATATAACCAATAGTTACCAGGCAGGACACACATTTATCATCATGTAGATATACAGTGCTTCAATAAATCAAAAGTAATAGGACATCAATCAGTTAGTGGCAATGCATCAGTAAAGTCAGTGATGACAACATTCATTCATCATGATATAATTACAGTCATTAATAAAACAATGGTAACCATATCTCTTCAATTTATCATTATCTGGTTTAAGAAAGGAAGCGGCGTATCAGTTTAATATGCAGCAAACAAAGGGTGTGCTCTGGTATATGTATTTTATCCCTAATAGTAATGACCTGCTGTGAAATGTGTAATTAGTTTTTCCCTGAAGGATTCTGCATTTTGGGTGCATCGGAAATATAGTGGAAGTGAATTCCAAACCACACTACCAGAGTAAGATAAGCTTGATTTAAACAGATCTATTCTAGGTGTGGGAATCTGGAATTTGGTTGAATCCCTCGGGTTTTTGTTAAATTTAGACTGAAGAGTTTGTGGTGCTAAAGCGGACGCAATTTTTTGCATTAGCAAACATTTGTTGACAGCAAACATTTCTTTTGCGGAAGGGCCCCTGCTTTAGTATAGTCCCCTTCACTAAGACTAGACGATTTTAATAGAACTGCTTTAAGTGCTCTTTTGTAGACACTCGTAAGAGGTTTCATGGCATTAGCACTAGCAGAATCAAATAGTGTTGAACAATAATTGACATTGATGTGTTTGTGTGTGTGTGTGTGTGTGTGTGTGTGTGTGTGTGTGTGTGTGTGTGTGTGTGTGTGAGAGAGAGAGAGAGAGAGAGAGAGAGAGAGACAGACAGACAGACAGACAGACAGACAGACAGACAGACAGAGACAGAGACAGAGGCAGAGAGAGAGGTCAAGTCAAAATTATCTTTATTGAGGATTAAAAAATAACTTCTACAGCTTGTGTGTGTGTGTGTGTGTGTGTGTGTGTGTGTGTGTGTGTGTGTGTGTGTGTGTGTGTGTCTTTGTCTGTCTGTCTGCCTGTGTCTGTGTGCGTATACGCGCATGTATATATGTGTATGGAGAGAGAGAGAGAGGGAGAATCTGTGACAAATAACAACCATCTCTTCCCTGGCACTGTTGCAATACCATTCTAACCCCCTCACTCTCAGCAATATCAGTTCTACCCCCCCTCACTCTCAGAATCAACAACAGTGGTGTATACGTGTTGCAGTAAACCAGGAGATAGAAGATGTTATTACCCACGTGTTGCTATAAACTAGGAAATAGCAGATGTTCTGTACCCACGTGTTGCTATAAACCAGGAAATAGCAAATGTCCTGTATCCACGTGTTGTTGTAAACCAGGAATTAGCAGATGTCCTGTACCCACGTGTTGCTATAAACCAGAAAATAGCAGATGTCCTGTACCCACGTGTTGCTGTAAACAGGAAATAGCAGATGTCCTGTACCCACGTGTTGCTGTAAACAGGAGATAGCAGATGTCCTGTACCCACGTGTTGTTGTAAATCAGGAAATAGCAGATGTTCTGTACCCACGTGTTGTTGTAAACCAGGAGATAGCAGATGTCCTGTACCCACGTGTTGTTGTAAATCAGGAAATAGCAGATGTTCTGTACCCACGTGTTGTTGTAAACCAGGAGATAGCAGATGTCCTGTACGCACGTGTTGCTGGAACCAGGAGATACCAGATCGGGCGAAGATGCACTCTTTCCACCAGCCACCGCGGCGAAGTGATTAGCGTCGCGGATTCTGGGCTGGGAGGTCGTGGGTTCGATTCCCATGTGGGATGTTTCTGCCCTGACCGGCTTCTACTCCCAGAATGAGAGCTCACTCACACGCCTGCTCCAGAACTAAGCAATTATTGTCGTCAGTAGGGGGCTTAGTACGTGGTGTCCTGCATATGTTGGATCAGAACAGGCGCCACTGAACACCACCGAAGTGACTCGGCAGCAGTGCAGTGTCTCCTCCGGTGGGTTGCCTCTTGATGACCTGATATTGACTGTTCCCTTTGGATTGCCGGTACCGGGGCTGCGGCGGGACCGACCGGGCTGTGGCTGTGGACGAGTTGTCGGAATGAGCGGCGTGGGTGCAATGCCACTGAGGTGGCACAGATGATGGGACGGCCAAAAAGATATATAAAAAAAAGAAAAACGGACTCCTTCGGTACACCCTCCCTCTGCATCTTTCACATCATCATCTTCTGCCGCAAGGGCGGTCAGGAGGTCGTGGTCAGTCAGTCACTGTCGTCGTCGTCGTCATCGACATCACTGAAGACGTACAGCTTGCTGGTGTCTATCGCCGTCGGCTCGACGTTGATCTCCTGGCCGTCCGTCTCCTCCTCCCCCACCAGACTCTCCATCACGGCAGGCACAGGGTAGGACCTGGCCAGCCCCTGGCGGAGATTCCGGTCCCGCCTCGCAATGGCGGTGTTTCCGTTACCGGCGGAGGTGACGTCACCGTCGTTGCTGAGGTTGTGGGTGATGAAGATCCGGCCGTTGTCGGGACTCGGGGTGTGTCTGGAGTCGGCGGGCAGTTTGGAGCTGCTTTGCCGTGTGGATCCTTGGCTGTAACAGAAATAAGACAGACAGTGACAGTTTGGAGCTGCTTTGCCGTGTGGGTCCTTGGCTGTAACAGAAACATTCAGACAGTGAACAGTTTGGGGCTGCCTTGCCGTGTGACTCCCTGTAACAGAAACTAGACAGACAGTGAACAGTTTGGGGCTGCCTTGCCGTGTGACTCCCGGCTGTAACAGAAACAAGACAGACAGTGAACAGTTTGGGGGGCTGCCTTGCCGTGTGGCTCCCTGTAACAGAAACAAGACAGACAGTGAACAGTTTGGGGCTGCCTTGCCGTGTGGCTCCCTGGCTGTAACAGAAACAAGACAGACAGTGAACAGTTTGGGGCTGCCTTGCCGTGTGGCTCCCTGTAACAGAAACAAGACAGACAGTGAACAGTTTGGGGCTGCCTTGCCGTGTGGCTCCCCGGCTGTAACAGAAACTAGACAGACAGTGAACAGTTTGGGGCTGCCTTGCCGTGTGGCTCCCTGTAACAGAAACAAGACAGACAGTGAACAGTTTTGGGGCTGCCTTGCCGTGTGGCTCCCTGGCTGTAACAGAAACAAGACAGACAGTGAACAGTTTGGGGCTGCCTTGCCGTGTGTGGCTCCCTGTAACAGAAACAAGACAGACAGTGAACAGTTTGGGGCTGCCTTGCCGTGTGGCTCCCCGGCTGTAACAGAAACTAGACAGACAGTGAACAGTTTGGGGCTGCCTTGCCGTGTGGCTCCCCGGCTGTAACAGAAACAAGACAAGTCTGTCAAATCACCGAGTCGTGTGTTCACATCATGGCTTTCACTTGCCCCCCCCCCCCCCCCCCCCCCCCCCCCCCCCCCCCCCCCCCCCCCCCCCCGACCATTTAAATCAAGGAGTGTCATCCCCAGTGTCATGTGTTCAGTTATCTATCAGTCGTAATAACTGACTAGGGATTGGATATAACACCGGTGTGAAACTGCGTGTCTTTCATGTCATGATACAAACTTTACACACACACACACACACACACACACACAAGCATGCGCGCGCGCGCGCACACACACACACACATAGAGGAAAAGTTTGCAATACTGATTTATGCTCTGCTGATTGCTCTATGTGCGTGTACGACAACTTTTACAGATGTTACAGATGTTCCTGTTTTCCTCTACCTTTCACAGTATGTAAAAAAACTATGTATGTATCATGTACGTATGTCATGCTTGGATATGCCTGTCATCTGTGTGTGAACATCTCCGCGCAATCTTTTTTCTGCGCACGTATAAGCTTTCATATTACCACAATAAGATATATACACCTGCTACGTAAGGACAACAACAGCTTTACACCTGCTAACGTATGAACAACAGCTTTCCACCTGCTAACGTATGGACATCAACAGCTTTACACCTGCTAACGTATGGCCAACAGCTTTATACCTGCTAACGTATGGACAACAGCTTTACACCTGCTAACGTATGGTCAACAGCTTTACAACTGCTAACGTATGGACAACAGCTTTACACCTGCTAACGTATGATCAGTAACAGCTTTACATCTGCTAACATATGGACAACAAGAGCTTTACACCTGCTAACGTATGGACAACAGCTTTACACACACCTGCTAACGTATGGATAACAGCTTTACACCTGCTAACGTATGGACAAACAACAACTTTCCACCTGCTAACGTATGGACAAACAGCTTTACATCTGCTAACGTATGGACAACAGCTTTACACCTGCTAACGTATGGACATCAAGAGCTTTACACCTGCTAACGTATGGACAACAGCTTTCCACCTGCTAACGTATCGACAACAGCTTTACACCCGCTAACGTATGGACAAGAATCACTTTACGCCTGCTAGCGTATGGACAACAACAGTTTTGCACCTGCTAACGTATGGACAACTGCTTTACACCTGCTAACGTATGAGACAGCTGCTTTACGTCTGCTAACGTATGGTCAACAACAGCTTTACACCTGCTAATGTATGGACAACAACAGCTTTGCACCTGCTAACGTATGGACAACAGCTTTACACCTGCTAACATATGCACAACAACAGCTGTACTCCTGCTAACATATGGACAACAACAGCTTTACACCTGCTAACGTATGGACAACAACAGCTTTTCACCTGCTAACGTATGGAGAGAACAACAGCTTTACACCTGCTAACGTATGGACAGCAACAGCTTTACACCTGCTAACGTATGGACAGCAACAGCTTTGCACCAGCTAACGTATGGACAACAGCTTTATACCTGCTAACATAAGCACAACAACAGCTTTACACCTGCTAACGTATGGACAGCAACAGCTTTGCACCAGCTAGCGTATGGACAACAGCTTTATTTCCTGCTAACGTATGGAGAACAACAGCTTTGCACCTGCTAACGTATGGACAACAGCTTTACACCTGCTAACATATGCACAACAACAGCTTTACACCTGTTAACGTATGGACAACAACAGCTTTACACCTGCTAACGTATGGACAACAACAGCTTTACACCTGCTAACGTATGGACAATAGTGTTACACCTGCTAACATATGGATAACAGCTTTACACCTGCTAACGTATGGACAACACCTTTACACCTACTAACGTATGGACAACAACAGCTTTACACCTGCTAACGTATGGATACCAACAGCTTTACACTTGCTAACCTATGGATAAAAGCTTTCCACCTGTTAACGTATGGACATGAACAGCTTTACGCCTGCTAACGTATGGAGAACAGCTTTACACCTGCTAACGTATGGACAACAGCTTTACATCTGCTAACCTATGAATAACAGTAGCTTTACACCTACTAACCTATGGATAACAGCAGCTTTACATCTGCTAACGTATAGACAACAACAGCTTTACATCTGCTAAGATATGGACAACAACAGGGTTTACACCTGCTAACGTATGGACAGCAACAGCTTTGCACCTGCTAACGTATGGAGAACAACAGCTTTGCACCTGCTAACGTATGGACAACAGCTTTACACCTGCTAACATATGCACAACAACAGCTTTACACCTGTTAACGTATGGACAACAACAGCTTTACACCTGCTAACGTATGGACAACAACAGCTTTACACCTGCTAACGTATGGATAACAGCTTTACACCTGCTAACGTATGGACAACACCTTTACACCTGCTAACGTATGGACAACAACAGCTTTACACCTGCTAACGTATGGATAACAATAGCTTTAACCTGCTAACGTATGGATAACAGCTTTCCACCTGTTAACGTATGGACATCAACAGCTTTACGCCTGCTAACGTATGGAGAACAGCTTTCCACCTGCTAACGTATGGACAACAGCTTTTCACCTGCTAACGTATAGACAACAACAGCTTTACGCCTGCTAACGTATGGACAACAACAGCTTTCCACCTGCTAACGTATGGACAACAACAGTTTTTACGCCTGCTAACGTTTGCACAACAACAGCTTTATGCCTGCTTACGTATGGAAAACAGCTTTACACCTGCTAACGTATGGACAACAGCTTTACACCTGCTAACGTATGGACAAGAACAGCTTTACGCCTGCTAACGGATAGTTCTCACTTATTCCCACGCCCACTGTGTGTGACCGCTAAAAAGATAGAAAGTTTCCAGTATGATGAGAACTAAAAAAAAAAAAAAAAACGTCCAAGCTGCGTGAGCTTTCAAGCTGTCAAGGCATCAGCGTTGGATAGACAGGATCAGGACTTGTCGTAGGCTGGAGGGGGAGGAGAGAAGCAAGGGGGGGGAGGGGGGGTAGGAGGCAGAAGAAGGCGGGGAGTGCAAAAAGGAAATCTTACCCCTCCAACATTAGCTCCCCCCCTCCCTCCCTCCCCAAACCCACAACAAACTGACTGACCTGGCCTTGACCTCTTGCCTTTTCCGGGTCAAAGGTGACGAGGTACCGCTGGACGCCGTGTCCGGAGACATCGTCCCGCAGTCCCTGCCTGGGTCAAGGACGGACATGCGACCGGCGCCTGTCGCCAACATGCTGCCCGACACAGGAGGAGGAAGTATGGTGTGGGACAGACAGGCTGTGGAGAACTCTCTGAGAGAGAGAGAGAGAGAGAGAGGGGGGGGGGAGAAAGAGACAGAGAGAGAGAGAGGAAAGAGAAGAGAGAGACAGAGAGAGAGAGAGAGAGAGAGAGAGAGAGAGACAGAGAGCGTGAGAGATGAAGAGAGAAAGAGAGAGAGAGAGAGGAAGAGAGAGAGACAGAGGAAGAGAGATAGAAAAGAAGAGAGAGAGAGAGAGAGAGAGAGAGAGAGAGAGAGAGAGAGAGAAAAAAAAAGAAGAGAGAGAGTGGAAGAGAGAGCAGACGAGATATAGAGGAACAGAGAGAGAGGGAGAGAGAGAGAGACCCGGAGCGAGAGAGAGACAGGGAGAGAGGGGGGGAGAGAAAGAGAGAGAGAAAGAGAGAGAAAGAAAAAGAGACAGAGTGAGTGAGAAATGAAGAGACAGAGAAGGTGGAGAGAGAGGGGGATGGGAGAGAGAGGAAGAGGGAAAGGGACAGATAGAGAGAGAGAGAGAGAGGGGAAGGGATGAGAGAGGGACAGAGAGAGTGGAAGGGATGAGAGAGGGAGAGAGAGAGGAATAGTCAAGTCAGTAAGAAGCAACCTACTGCACTGCTGCTGAGTCACTTCGGTGGTGTTCA
>JADBJO010002880.1:217500-245000 GCA_016801955.1 Conus betulinus
GGGGGAGAGAGAGAGAGAGAGAGAGAGAGAGAGATTATGACATGGGGGCGTGAACTTATTACCCACATAAAAGGAAAATTTATGAACAAAATTTACCCAACAAGTCAAAATTATTAGACATCTGTGTACACACTCACACACTCAAGGTCCAACGTTTTAAAGTTGTGTTGGACAAAAGCAAAACACAAAACAATGGCATCTCATAAAACATTACCATTGATTGTCACAGAATCAAAGACCACCAGGCACTGAATAGAAAATAATGTTTACAAGAGGAAATCAGGTTGGAAGCGATTTTTTTTTTTCTGATTTTACTAGCTTCGGCAATATAACTTGCTAAGGATTTGATCAGCGATTCGTTTTTCAAGTGTCAGTATATGAATCAATCAGATTGCAATTTTTGTACAACAGGCACCTGAAACAAGCTAAATTTTCCGCGAATATGTTGGTAAGCATCACAATGGTATAAAAAGTGACTCTCATCTTCAGTGGTGTTTGCTTTGCAGACTGGGCAAGTATTTACTGTTGTTGTATCAAGCATAAACCATTTTTTTGTTGGCAGACAGACCTAACGTTCTTGTTCGAAATCTTGCCAGTGCGCTTCTGTGCCATCTATCTGTTACCACCGATAATATTTTTCAGGTTGCAGGTTACTCTTAAATGAAAGAAACCATCTGTATTTTTCATTTCTTCCATGTGAGAGTGCCAGTTTTGTTGAAACATACAGATCAATCTGTCTTTAAATTCTGAGATAAACAATTCATCGTTTCCTACTTCTTGGCTTAGCCAGACAATGCCAAACCATTTTCAGTCAACAGTTTCTTTACATTGGATACCCAGTTAAACTTTCCATTCTCATGCTGTTGTAACAACATTTTGTACGCCTGTTTACATAACCTTGTGTAAGGTAGTTTTAACAGTTTCAACCAATATTTAATACATTTTACATAGGTGTGTGTATATATAAAGGATACCTTCCGGTTTCCGCATAAACCATTTTATTGGAAGAATGTAAGGGAACACTTAGGAAACGCTTGATTGCAAATGTATGGACACTTTCTATTTCGCTGTTGACCGGCACCCCCCACACCTGCTGCTGCATATGTCAATATGGGTGTTATCTGAGTGTCAAAAAGTTTCCAGAAAATCGATGGTTCAACTGAATCTAATTTTCTCAATGTTCTAAGAATTTCGATCACTCCTCTCTTTCCTTTTCTACACATTTCTGTCAAAGCTGCACTAAGACTGAGCTTGGTTGTGAATATCAGACCGAGGTATTTATAACTGTTTGTCACTTTTACTTCTGTGTTACCGTACCACCATTTTTCGTGTCTAGAAAGATGACCCCCCATTCTAAAAATCATAATATTTGTTTTCTCCAGATTAACAGTTAATTGTAATCGATCTGCTTCTCCTTTTAATGCTGTCAACTGGTTTTGTAAACCAATTATCGTATCAGAAAGCAAAACAACATCATCTGCAAACAACATCAGGAAAATTTCAACAGCATCTGGTATCATTTGAATACCGTGTCTGCCTCGTTTGTTGATCTCTATCGCTAATTCGTTGATGAAAAATGAGAAAAGCTGAGGGCTTAGTAAACATCCCTGCTTTACACCACGCGGGCAGTCAAAGTAATCTGTTAATTTACCCTTTTGACGTACGCAAGCCACTACAGAATCGTACACTCCTCTAAGTGCCTTATACATTTTCCCGTTAATGCCATTATTTCTCAAAAATATTCCAAAGAATGTTCCTGTTCACCGAATCGAAGGCTTTTCTAAAGTCGACAAAAAGCTACATATAATTTAGCATTTCGAAGTAGATATTTCTGGACAAGTGCGTATAAAGTAAAGATGTGATCTATCGTGCTATAGTCTTTCCTAAAATTGTTTCTTCGGTTTCTGCCCATTTAGTCAGTCTTTTGTTTAAAAATTTGTGTATATTTTACTTATGACGTTTGTTAAAGCCACACCTCTATAGTTGTCTGGGTTTGTTGTGTCTCCCTTTTTATGAATTGGTATGATTATAGATTTAGACCATTCTCTGGGGAAACATTCCACGGTCAGAGTTTAGAAATATAGCATTGAATAATTCAACCAGAAAGTCCACTACCCCTGCGCTTGAATGTTTAAACATTTCACCTATGACTTTGTCTGGACCAGGAGAGAGAGAGAGAGAGAGAGAGAGAGAGAGAGAGAGGAGAGAGAGAGACAGAGAGACAGAGAGACAGAGAGAGAGAGTGAGACAGAGAGAGAGGGAGAAAGTAAGGAGAGAGAGAGAGGGGGGGGGGGGGGGGGCGTGAGAGATAGACAGACAGACAGACAGAGAGACAGAGACAAAGAGAGAGATGTGGTCATGTATCACCTGATTGTTGTTGTTCTTGAGGTTAGCAATGCTATTACCTTTGCACTGTTGTGGTCGTCGTTGACAGCCGACGTGGGTTGAGGTATCTCTTGCATGCCATCCGTGTCTACATGAACAGGCAGGGGGGTTAAGTGTGTCAGTTTCAGCACGTGCTCGCGGGTATTCCTGAAGTCGTTCTCCGAGGCCGCGTGGATAATCTTCCCAGGATCCTTTTCGTAAGGCAGCAGCTTCTGGGAGCTTCCGCCGGCGAAGGTGAGGGTGTGTTGTCGCTGGGGCTCTGCGGCGGGCCAGGCTTTGTGTGTAGAAGTTGTGTGGTTGACGCAGTGAACAGTGCGATTAGCGTTCAGATGAAAGTGAGTCCTCTCCCTTAGCACCGAGGGTCTCTTCGCTTGCTGCGTTTTCCAACAGCGAGGGCTGGAGGGGTGTTCCGGGGCGGCCACCACCACGTCCACCGTCTTCCCTTCGCCGTTCTTCTGACTGACTGTTGTGGTGCTAGCGGCGTCCTCCGACTCCTCGCTGTCGTCCTGTCGCTGGGTGTGGGCTGGCTGGACTAGGTTTAGGCTGTAGGTGGTGGTGGGGTGGTGGTGGTGGTGGTGGGGGGCGAACACGGGCAGCGAGGGTCTGTGGAGGCAGCGGCCATGGAGTCTGCCCCCACTGACGGCGTTGGCTGAGCGAGCGCGGCGCGGTCCGGAGGGGCTGTGGAAGGGATCTCCCAGTAGTGGCTCGGCGACAAGGTCGCCGGTGAGGCTGCTGTCCTGGTCGTCCTCCGACGACAGCACGATGGACACGCTTCTCTGATGTCCGGAGACGGGGTGTCACTGCTGGTGGACAGAGCCGGACAGGAAGTGACGTCGAGCAAGAGGTCGGCGCAGTGGGCGTGGCCTCGCCGCAAAGCCTCGTCCCTGGCGGTGCAGAGGTGTGTGTTGGTGGAGTGGAAGGGCTGGCGGTATTTGTGGAAGGAGGACGCCAACAGTCTCACCATGGACACGTTCCCAGACATGGCGGCATAGTGCAGGGCGGTGTTGCCGAACCTGCGGCACGAGTCGGTGGTTCCAGCTTCAGTGTCGTCAAGACCCCCCTCTCTCTCTCTCTCTCTCTCTCTTTCTCACACATACACACACATTTTGCCCATGGTGATAACAAGGTGATCACGACTGATCATGACAATCAACGTTTATAATATCATCATCATTATGCTTGAAGCCCCATTGTTGTGTGCTGGATGACGCTTGAGTACTTACCCCCCTCTCTCTCTCTCTTCTCTCTCTCTCTCTCTCTCCCTCTGTCTCTCCTCTCTCTCTCTCTCCCTCCCTCTCTTCGTTTATACAGGCGATATTGGTTTGCATTGTGTTGAGATAGTTTTCCTCCCACGCATTTGCCTGGGTAGGGAGACAACGATCGAGTTTTTTCTCTCGTTCTCTCGCGCCCCCCCCTCCCCCCACCAAGCTCAGCTCACCTGTCCTTCTGAGCGAGGTTGAAGTCAGGCGCGTTTAGCAGCACGTGCGCCAGCGGCAGCCTCTCGTAGATGCAGGCGTGGTGCAGAGCCGTCATGCCCTGCTTGTCTCGCGAGCTCATGGCCACGCCCGCCTCGATCAGAATCCTGGCCACCCCCACCCCCCCACTCCTCGGGCTCCACGAAGGCTGTCAGCATCAAGGGCGTCCTGCCGCACAGGTCGCTACACTCCACCTGGATGCCGGAGTCCACCAGCACGGACACCTGGTGATGAGAATGCCACGGTGTGAGTGGTGGGGGTGGGGGTGGGGTGGGGTGGGGGGGGGTGGGGTGGGGTGGGGGGTAGGTTATCTTCAGGCCTGAGTAGTGAGGAACTTTCCCTTTTCTGGCTGTTCCCAGATACCCGTGTACACACACACACACACACACACACACACACACACACACACACACACACACACATGCACACACACACACACACACACACACACATACGTATGCGTACATGTATGCATTCCGCACGAGCGCGCGCGCACACACACACACACACACACACACACACACACACACACACACGCACACACGCACACACACACACACAAATGTACATACACGCGCATGCATGCATGCCGTGCTTGCGCGTGCGCGCGTAAACACACACACACATACACACGCACACACACACACACACACACACACACACACACACACACACACACACACACACACACACTGAGCGATCTGATATCTATCGTCTTCTTAAAGCGTACTTATACTACATGCAAGTACCTTACCCAAAGCACAATGCATTGTGATGCATGTGACACCAACTAACCATGCTTAATATGCATGATGATGCTATGCTGGGGTTATATCCTCTTTTCTGTTTATTTATTTGTTTATGTATCTATTTCTGGCTTTCTGTTGCTTTCTGTTGTTACATGCTTTTGTCTGTATAACAACAACAAAAGAAAATAAAAATGTTTATGATAAAGAAAACATCGTGTCACCGACGAAGACGTGCATAAATGAACAGAGGCAGGCCATTGGCCTCTTTGAAGACCCGTTGACAACATCCAAGAAACCAAAACTGAGAACACTATGGCCACATCCTCTCCATCATCCACCTTTCAGAAAAAAAAAAGAAAAAAAGAACAACTATATTGCAAGACACTTTATGTGGAAATAGAAGACGGGAGAAGGTAAAGAAAAGAGCAGGGAAGACAGGCTGCACACCAAAAATGAATGCGCCAAGGCCTTGCTCAAGGACTCCAGTATTTATAGACTGGCGCAATTAAATTGTTTGAAGTTTTATTGTGTCTGAAAGTGGATTCTCCTCACTGTCTTTCGTGTGGCCATCAAGGTACATGCCAGGCGGTTCCAAGCAGTCAGATTAAAATCAAAGGAAGGGGACTATTTTATGCTCTTGAAGCTGGCGCAAAGATAGGGTCGCGGGTGAGTTCAAAGGCCTTAAATGTGCTGTCAAGTAAGGGGAAGGTCATGTATTTGAAGACTGTGATTTCATTGGTGAAGACCCCCCCCCCCCCCCAAACAAGGGAAATATTGGTGTGGGAGTTGTTCTTTTGATTAAGTATCAGTTTGACGTTAAATACTGCTCAAATTTATGGTAGGCCATAAAACGCTTGCATGGATTATATGTTTTTGATATTAAGCGCAAAGTAGGGAGAGAAATTCTAAGGAGGGCTTGACTGCAGAAAGTCTTCAGAGGAAAACCCCTCTCAGACAGGGTTTTCCTCCTGACAGCAGAAAGTCTTCAGAAAAGACACCCCTCCCCCTCCCCCTCAGAGAAGTGTTCCCTCCTGACGGCAGAAGGTCTTCACCCCCCCCCCCCCCCCCCCCCTCTCCCAGACAGGTGTTTCCTCTTGACAGCAGAAAGTCTTCAGAAAAGACCCCCCCCCCCCCCCCCCCCCCCCCCCTCAGACAAGTGTTCCCTTCTGACAGCAGAAAGTCTTCAGAAAAGACCCCCCGACCCCCCTCAGATAAGTGTTCCCTCCTGACAGCAGAAGGTCTTCAGACCCCCCCCCCCCCCCTCCCCAGACAAGTGTTTCCTCCTGGCAGCAGAAAGTCTTCAGAAAAGAACCCCCCCCCTCCCCCCCTGTCAGACGGGGTGTTTCCTCCTGACAGCAGAAAGTCTTCTGAAAAGAAATCCCCTTCAGACAGGTGTTTCCTCCTGACAGCAGAAAGTCTTCAGATGAACGCCCTCAGACAGGTGTTTCATTCTGACAGCAGAAAGTCTTCAGAGGAAACCCCCCTTAGACAGGTGTTTTTCTTCCTGACAGCAGAAGGTCTTCAGAAAAGAAACCCCACTCAGACAGGTGTTCCCTCCTGACAGCAGAAGGTCTTCAGAATCCCCTTCCCAGACAAGTGTTTCCTCCTGGCAGCAGAAAGTCTTCAGAAAAGACCCCCCCCCCCCCTCCCCCCCCCCCCCATGTCAGACGGGGTGTTTCCTCCTGACAGCAGGTCTTCAGAAAAAAAAACCCCCTCAGACAGGTGTTTCCTCCTGACAGCAGAAAGTCTTCATAGGAAACCCCCCCCCCCCCCCCCCCCCCTGAGACAGGTGTTTCCTCCTGACAGCAGGTCTTCAGAAAAGAAACCCCACTCAGACAGGTGTTCCCTCCTGACAGCAGAAAGTCTTCAAAGGAAACCCTCCTCAGACAGGTGTTTCCTCCTGACAGCAGAAAGTCTTCAGAGGAACCCCCCCCCCCCTTAGACAGGTGTTTCCTTCTGACAGCAGAGTCCCCAGAGGACCCCCCCCCCCCCCCCCCCCCCCCCCCCCCCCCGGCCCCTCAGACAGGTGTTTTTCCTCCTGACAGCAGGTCTTCAGAAAAGAAACTCCCCTCAGACAGCTGTTTTTTTTTTCTGACAATAGACAGTCTTCAGAGGAACCCTCCCCCCCCCCCCCCCCCCTCCCAGACAAATGTTTCGGCCCTGAACTCCTTACTCTAAGGGGCCGCGCCGCATCCAGGTCATGACTCCCAGATGCCCTTCTTCTGCCCATTGGTTTTTCGTTCTGGCGCTGGCGGGATTCAAACCCGCAACTTTCGTATGGATGAGCGACTTAAAACGTGTCTTTTTCAGACGGATGTCTTACCCCACTGCTAATGGGACACCTGTTCCAAGATGGTAATTTTAAGCCTTATGGAGTTCACTTTTGTTCCTCCTCGACCAGATCCAGCTGGAACTCTTCAGCTGCTTTGCCAGAGTTGTGGTCCTCTTCTTACCTGAAATCCCGAGCTGTTTCATGAGGTCACAGGACTACTCGCTCCAACTTCTACGGCGAAGACCTGGACCTGGAACCGGATTCCCTCAAGCTGCTCTCTGATTGTCATTATTATTATTAGTTAGTAGTATTAGTATCATCATCATTATTATTATTATTATTATTATTATTATTATTATTATTATTATTATCATTATTATTATTATTGTTATTCTAACAAGAGATATTCGTATCAAACTAAGGCGCTCACCTGAGACAGGTATCCCCGCTGCATGATGTCACACAAGGTGAGTGGGGGTCCCCGGAGATCGCTGCTGGCTGTCCATGGCCTCATCGTGCTCAGCACTGGGACTGCCCAGTTCCTTCCCCGCGCGGCGTCAATGTGCAGTAGGGAAGCAGCCCTCAGCGGTCGTTAGTGATCACGTGAAGGACGACTACACACTGACATTGCCGTGGATTCTCTTGATAGCTGCAGTGTGGCCAAATCATATTTTTAAAAAGTATCTACAATGACTCCGCCCAGCAACGTGGACTGAAACGAATCACAAAACAAAACACGACGCATTTCGACCTTTCAGGTCTTCTTCAGGCAAGATGAACAACACTCAGGACAACTAAAAATGAAGAACGAGCAATCACGTTGTCTAATTCGGCGCAAGACGGGCGTTGAATTCAACGGGATTCGACAAAGAGAGGTGATTGCTCGTTCTTCATTCTCGTTGTCCTGAGTGTTGTTTATCTTGCCCGAAGAAGAGCTAGTAGGTCGAAACGCGTCGTTTTTATCTGACATTCGTTTGTCCACGTTGTTCGGCGGAGTCATTTTAAAACACTTTTTAGATTTGTTTAGATTTCCTCCCGCAGTCGCCTCACTTTGCAACTAGCCAAACCATGCTCAAAGCATTGCACAGCCCTTCAGCCAAACCCTGCCCTTCAGCCAAACCATGCTCAAAGCATTGCACAGCCCTTCAGCCAAACCATGTCAAAGCATTGCACAGCCCTTCAGCCAAAACCATGCTCAAACCATTGCACAGCCCTTCAGCCAAACCATGCTCAAAGCACTGCACAGCCCTTCAGCCAAACCATGCTCAAAGCATTGCACAGCCCTTCAGCCAAACCATGCTCAAAGCACTGCACAGCCCTTCAGCCAAACCATGCTCAAAGCATTGCACAGCCCTTCAGCCAACCATGCTCAAAGCATTGCACAGCCCTTCAGCCAAACCATGCTCAAAAAGCATTGCACCGCCCTTCAACTAGCCAAACCATGCTCAAAGCATTGCATGCACATGCCTTTCAACCAGCCCAACCAACCATGCTCAAAGCATTGCACAGCCCTTCAACTAGCCAAACCATGCTGCTCAAAGCACCATGCAGCAGCCCTTCAACTAGCCAAACCATGCTCAAATCATTGCGCAGCCCTTCAACTAGCCAAACCATGCTCAAGCACTGCACAGCCCTTCAACTAGCCAAAAACCATGCTCAAAGCACTGCACAGCCCTTCAGCTAAGGCATGCTCAATCATTGCGCAGCCCTTCAAAGTATGCATTTGGGAGGGGGGGGGGGGTTGATGTGCTTTGGGGAGAGGGAAGGGGACAGTATTTGTTGATGAAAGAAAAGCTTAGGCTTTAATTGTCTCCCTTGTGGATGGAGTTGTAGGTTTTCGATCGTCCAGCAATAATAGGGAAAAAATGCTTTAGTTTTGTTTACGAGAACTTATCGTTCACCGAGCAATATCTGGCTGGGGGGTGTGGGGTGGGGTCTCTTTTTTCTTTTTGTTGTTGTTGTTGTTGTTGTTGTTGTTGTTGTTGTTGTTGTTGTTGTCGCTTGTTTTGAAGAAGTATCCTTACGGTGAAGGTTATTATAAATTCGTGTGGTCTTGTATGAGAACTAAAGGGGGGAGAAAAAGTGGATGTATACAACAACTACCAGTTTTGCTGACTCTATCAGTCCAGGTTCTCAGTGTGTTTTTCATTACCAGCATCTGCAGTGACAAACAAAAAAAACAAAAATATAGAGATGTATCAACACTTACACCTAATTCTAACAATCATAGATCCGAATTTCTATGCACTTCTTGACGAACTATTCAGTCTTTCATAGAACTAAAACAGTATTCCTGATTTGAGTGTGCTCTGTGTGTGTGTGTGTGTGTGTGTGTGTGTGTGTGCACTTTACACTATCGCTCTTTACATTTGCGCGATCTTAGACCCTAACATTCTGAGCTGCTGGTACGTAAGTGTGATCATTTTTATTGATTAATTCGTTAAAAAGTGTGATAATTATTCTATTCAATTTGGTTCATATACAAAGGAAAACGTGTAACAATTTTATTGTTTAATTCGGTTCATGTGCAAAGGAAAACATGTAGTATTTTGCTTTTTCAAATCGGTTCATACGCAAAAGAAAAGGTGTAGTAATTTGGCTTTCTAATTGGGTTCATACACAAAGAAAAAAGTGTAGTAATGTCAGTATCTAATTAGGTTCATACACAAAGGAAAACGTGTAGTAATTTCACTCTCTAATTAGGGTCATACACAAAGGAAAAAGTGTAGTAATTTCACTATCTAATTCGGTTCATACACAAAGGAAAAAGTGTCGTAATTTCACTATCTAATTAGGTTCATACACAAATTAAAAAGTGTAGTAATTTCACTATCTAAGTAGGGTTCATACACAAAGGAAAAAGTGTCGTAATTTCACTATCTAATTAGGTTCATAAACAAAGGAAAAAGTGCAATAATTTGGCTATTTCCATTCGGTGTCGCGTCATGGACGCGCCTTACAAGTGACGGGTTTCGCTCCTTCCCTGTTCACATTCCGTCTGTCAGACTAAAGTTTGGTCACCGCTGTTTCAGTAATTCGTCCCTAATCTTGCTTATAGAAAAACAAAGGGGGGGAAGGCGAATCTAGCCCCCATGGCTGAGGTGATAGAAAAGATTGGTTCCTATCTAGCTGTTTTTGCTGTATATCACAAAATGAACACTGTGTGAGATTTTAATGGATCGCGGGTCAGGTAGGGCCTCGTGTGACCATCACGCCTACCTAGGACAGCAAATAATCTTCTCTCTCTCTCTCTCTCTCTCTCTCTCTCTCTCTCTCTCTCTCTCTCTCTCTGTCTGTCTGTCTGTCTGTCTCTCTCTCTGTGTCTGTCTGTCTCTCTAACTAACTCGTTCTCTGTCTCTGTCTCTGTCTCTCTCTCTCTCTCTCTCTCTCTCTCTCTCTCTCTCTCACACACACACACACACACACACACACACACACACACACACACACACACACACACACACACACACACCTTGTTACTGTGACGAGTGGGGACTTAAGATTAATGAAGGAAAAACAAAAATTGGTCATTTTCACTGAAGCTGAACTACAATACCCCTTGTATTTAAATGGTTCTCACATCTCGGGGATATTTTTTCTATAAAAATGGTAAGTTTGCACATGCACAAGAGCACCTTACAAAGCACGCAAAACAAAGCACTCCACACCTGAGAAGGTCAGTACAGAGCACTGCACACCCTGAGAAGGACAGTACAGAGCACTGCACACCCTGAGAAGGACAGTACAGAGCACAGCACACCCTGAGAAGGACAGTACAGAGCACTGCACACCTTGAGAAGGTCAGTACAGAGCACTGCACACCCTGAGAAGGTCAGTACAGAGCATTGCACACCCTGAGTAGGACAGTACAGAGCACTGCACACCTGAGAAGGACAGTACAGAGCACTGCACCTTACAGAGAAGGACAGTACAGAGCACTGCACACCCTGAGAAGACAGTACAGAGCACCTTACAAGCAAACAAACAGCACTGCACACCTGAGAAGGTCAGTACAGAGCACTGCACACCTGAGAAGGTCAGTACAGAGCACTGCACACCCTGAGATGATCAGTACAGAGCACCTTACAGAGTAGGCAAACAGAGCACTGCGCACCCTGAGAAGGTCAGTACAGAGCACCTTACAAAGCAGGCAAACAGAGCACTGCAAACCCTGAGAAGATCAGTACAGAGCACTGCACACACACCCTGAAAGGTCAGTACAGAGGACAGCACACCCTGAGAAGGACAGTACAGAGCACTGCACCCTGAGAAAGACAGTACAGAGCACTGCACACCCTGAGAAGGACAGTACAGAGCACTGCACACCTGAGAAGGACAGTACAGAGCACTGCACACCTGAGAAGGTCAGTACAGAGCACACACACCCTGAGAAAGGACAGTACAGAGCACTGCACACCCTAAGAAGGACAGTACAGAGCACTGCACACCTGAGAAGGACAGTACAGAGCACTGCACACACTGAGAAGGACAGTACAGAGCGCTGCACACCCTGAGAAGGTCAGTACAGAGCACTGCACACCTGAGAAGGACAGTACAGAGCACTGCACACCCTGAGAAGAACAGCACAGAGCACTGCACACCCTGAGAAGGACAGTACAGAGCACTGCACACTGAAAGGACAGAACAGAGCACCTTACAAAGCAGGCAAACAGAGCACTGCACACCCGAGAACAGTACAGAGCATTGCACACCTGAAAGGTCAGTACATTGCACTGCATACCCAGAGAAGGACAGTACAGAGCACTGCACACCCTGAGAAGGACAGTACAGAGCACTGCACACCCTGAGAAGGACAGTACAGAGCACTGCACCTGAGAAGGTCAGTACAGAGCACTGCACACCCTGAGGTCAGTACAGTGCACTGAGCATCCTGAGAAGGTCAGTACAGAGCACAGCACACCTCAAAAGGTCAGTACAGAGCACTGCATACCCAGAGAAGGACAGCAGAGAGCACTGCACACCCTGAGAAGGACAGTACACAGCACTGCACACCCTTAGAAGGACAGTACAGAGCACTGCACACACCTGAGAAGGTCAGCACAGAGCACTGCACACCCTGTGAAGGTCAGTACAGAGCACTGTACACCCTGAGAAGGTCAGTACAGAGCACTGCTTACCCTGAGAAGGACAGTACAGAGCACACTGCACACCTGAGAAGGTCAGTACAGAGCACTGCACACACTGAGACGGACAGTACAGAGCGCTGCACACCCTGAGAAGGTCAGTACAGAGCACTGCACACCTGAGAAGGACAGTACAGAGCACTGCACACCTGAGAAGGACAGTACCGAGCACTGCACACACTGAGGTCAGTACAGTGCACTGAACATCCTTAGAAGGTCAGTACTGAGCACTGCACACCCTGAGAAGGACAGTACAGAGCACTGCACACCCTAAGAAGGACAGTACAGAGCACTACACACCCTGAGAAGGACAGCACAGTGCACTGCACACCCTGAGAAGGACAGTACAGAGCACTACACACCTGAGAAGGATAGCACAGTGCACTGCACACCCTGAGAAGGACAGTACAGAGCACTGCACACCCTGAGAAGGACAGTACAGAGCACTACACACCCTGAGAAGGACAGCACAGTGCACTGCACACCCTGAGAAGGACAGTACAGAGCACTGCACACCCAAACAAGGACAGCACAGAGCACTGCACACCTGAAAAGGTCAGTACAGAGCACTACACACCCTGAGAAGGACAGTACAGAGCACTGCACACCCTGAGAAGGACAGCACAGAGCACTGCACACCCTGAGAAGGACAGTACAGAGCACTGCACACCCTAAGAAGGTTAGTACAGAGCACTGCACACCCTGAGAAGGACAGTACAGAGCACTGCACACCCTGAGAAGGACAGTACAGAGCACTGCACACCCTGAGAAGCACAGTACAGAGCACTGCACACCCTGAGAAGGTTAGTACAGAGCACTGCACACCCTGAAAAGATCAGTGCAGAGCACTGCACACCCTGTGAAGGTCAGTACAGAGCACTGCACACCCTGTGAAGGTCAGTACAGAGCACTGCACACCTGAGAAGGTCAGTACAGAGCACTGCACACCCTGAGAAGGACAGTACAGAGCACTGCACACCCTGAGAAGGACAGTACAGAGCACTGCACACCCTGAGAAGGACAGCACAGAGCACTGCACACCTGAGAAGGACAGAACAGAGCACCTTACAAAAGCAGGCAAATAGAGCACTGCACACCTGAGAAGGACAGTACAGAGCACTGCACACCTGAAAAGGTCAGTACAGAGCACTGCACACCTGAGAAGGACAGTACACAGCACTGCACACCCTGAGAAGGACAGTACACAGCACTGCACACCTGAGAAGGTTAGTGCAGAGCACTGCACACCCTGTGAAGGTCAGTACAGAGCACATTGCACACCCTGAGAAGGTCAGTACAGAGCACTGCTTACCCTAAGAAGGACAGTACAGAGCACTGCACACCCTGAGAAGGACAGTACAGAGCACTGCACACCCTGAGAAGGACAGTACAGAGCACTGCACACCCTGAGAAGGTCAGTGAAGAGCACTGCACACCCTGTGAAGGTCAGTACAGAGCACTGCACACCCTGAGAAGGTCAGTACAGAGCACTGCTTACCCTAAGAAGGACAGTACAGAGCACTGCACACCCTGAGAAGGACAGTACAGAGCACTGCACACCCTGAGAAGGACAGTACACAGCACTGTACACACCTGAGAAGGACAGTACAGAGCACTGCACACCCTGAGAAGGTTAGTGCAGAGCACTGCACACCCTGTGAAGGTCAGTACAGAGCACTGCACACCCTGAGAAGGTCAGTACAGAGCACTGCTTACCCTAAGAAGGACAGTACAGAGCACTGCACACCCTGAGAAGGACAGTACAGAGCACTGCACACCCTGAGAAGGACAGTACAGAGCACTGCACACCCTGAGAAGGTCAGTGAAGAGCACTGCACACCCTGAGAAGGTCAGTGCAGAGCACTGCACACCCCTGAGGACAGTACAGAGCACTGCACACCCTGAGAAGGTCAGTGAAGAGCACTGCACACCCTGAGAAGGACAGTACAGAGCACTGCACACCCTGAGAAGGTCAGTACAGAGCACTGCACACCCTGAGAAGGACAGCAGAGAGCACTGCACACCCTGAGAAGGACAGTACAGAGCACTGCACACCCTGAGAAGGACAGTACAGAGCACTGCACACCCCTGAGAAGGACAGTACAGAGCACTGCAGACCCTGAGAAGGACAGTACAGAGCACAGCACACCCTGAGAAGGACAGTACAGAGCACTGCACACCCTGAGAAGGACAGTACAGAGCACTGCACACCCTGAGGACAGTACAGAGCACTGCACACCCTGAGAAAGACAGTACAGAGCACTGCACACCCTGAGAAAGACAGTACAGAGCACTGCACACCCTGAGAAGGACAGTACAGAGCACTGCACACCTGAGAAGGTCAGTACAGAGCACTGCACACCCTGAGAAGGACAGTACAGAGCACAGAACACCGTTAGAAGGACAATACAGAGCACTGCACACCCTGAGAAAGACAATACAGAGCACCTTACAAAGCAGGCAAACATAGCACTGCACACACCTGAGAAGGTCAGTACAGAGCACTGCACACCCTGTGGAAGGTCAGTACAGAGCACTGCACACCCCTGAGAAGGACAGTACAGAGCAGAGCACACCCTGAGAAGGACAGTACAGAGCACTGCACACCCTGAGAAGGTTAGTACAGAGCACTGCACACCCTGAGAAGGACAGTACAGAGCGCTGCACACCCTGAGAAGGACAGTACAGAGCACTGCACACCCTGAGAAGGACAGTACAGAGAGCACTGCACACCCTGAGAAGGTTAGTACAGAGCACTGCACACCCTGAAAAGGTCAGTGCAGAGCACTGCACACCCTGAGAAGGTCAGTACAGAGCACTGCACACCCTGTGAAGGTCAGTACAGAGCACTGCACACCCTGAGAAGGTCAGTACAGAGCACTGCACACCCTGAGAGGACAGTACAGAGCACTGCTCACACCTGAGAAGGACAGTACAGAGCAGTGCACACCCTGAAAGGTCAGTACAGAGCACTGCACACCTGAGAAGGTCAGTGCAGAGCACTGCACACCTGAGAAGGTTAGTACAGAGCACTGCACACCTGAGAAGGTTAGTACAGAGCACTGCACCCTGAGAAGGTCAGTGCAGAGCACTGCACACCCTGAGAAGGTTAGAACAGAGCACTGCACACCCTGAGAAGTTTAGTACAGAGCACTGCACACCCTGAGAAGGTCAGTACAGAGCACTGCACACCCTGAGAAAGACAGAACAGAGCACTGCGCACCTGAGAAGGACAGACAGAGCACTGCACACACCTGAGAAGGACACACAGAGCACTGCACACACTGAGAAGGACAGTACGGTGCACTGCACACCTGAGAAGGACAGTACAGTGCACTGCACACCTGAGAAGGATAGTACAGTGCTCTGCACACCTGAGGCGGACAGTACAGAGCACTGCACACCCTTAAAAGGACAGTACAGTGCACTGCACACTGAGAAGGACAGCATAGGAACTAAAGCCAGGTACAGAATCCCGTTCAAGATATGCTGATCGCACCAATATTCACTTAAAAGGACAGTACAGGAACTAAAACCAAATGTACTGAAGCCCCTTTAAAAGGTATGCTGATCGCACCAATATTAACTTATGAAGGAAGGACAGTACAGGAACTGAAGCCAGATGTACTGAAGCCCCTTTACGATATGCTGATCGCACCAATATTAACTTATATGGACAGTACAGGAACTGAAGCCAGATGTACTGAAGCCCCTTTAAGACATGCTGATCGCACCAATATTAACTTATGAAGGACAGTACAGGAACTAAAGCCAGATGTAGTGAAGCCCCTTTACGATATGCTGATCGCACCAATATTAACTTATATGGACATTACAGGAACTAAAGCCAGATGTAGTGAAGCCCCTTTAAGACATGCTGATCGCACCAATATTAACTTATATGGACATTACAGGAACGCCAGATGTAGTGAAGCCCCTTTAAGATATGCTTATTGCACCAACATCAACTTGTGGCGCTGAAGTCTGATTCCCTTGTGCCGATGACAGGTACAGCCCCATATTTCCACACTTTTTCCAGGTAAGTCTGTCCCAAACGTTCCCTCACGAAAAAAAAAATCATACAAAATTTTGCAAGAAACCTGTCAGGTCTACATGAAAAGGGCCACGACTCCCCCAGCACTAGCAGAACTTGGTCGTGTCCCAATCGGCCTACAACAGGCAACACACCAGGATTCTAGTCACACACACCAAAAGCAGATCACCCGTCCCACCTCAAACAGTCCTACAGCTGTATGCTTCAACATCTAGAAATATTCAACAACCCCATAGCTAGAATGTAACTGTTCTACATAAATAGGAATGGTCCATATCTGGAAAAACCAATCACACCCTCATGTCGGAAGAACAAAATACACCATCAAAAAGAAAGAATCACAATATCAAGACTTCTGGAAACAGTGTAAAAAAAAAAAAAGAAAGAAAAGAAAACACCCCGATACTAGACTTTTACAATACAATTGCAGAAACTACCGTGTAGAGCCAGGCAAAACAAACGTTGAAAAGCTTCGAACAGAGACGTGATCTCAGCAACTTCGTGTCAGCGCTCACGACCAAAAAATAAAACGGGAGAGATACACGAACACTCCGAGAAAAGACAGACAATCCTCAGCAGGTGTGTGGTTGAAGATGTAGTTCATTTTATGGACAGCTGCTCCAGATACAAACTGCTGCAACTGAAACAGAAAAGCTATCAAAAGAGATGCTAAACCCACACTCGCACAAGCTGTGCACAAGTGCAATGCTTGTCAATGACGAGCTACAAATTCATACTGCCAAACATGCTCATGATTGCATGGATTTGAAAAGGCAATGATGGGTCCCTGTGGGGCCCAGATGAAAGATAGTGTGTCAAGTAATGATAGCATCAAGTAATGATAGCATCAAGTAATAACAGTGTCAAGTAATGATAGCGTCAAGTAATGATAGCGTCAAGTAATGATAGCGTCAAGTAATGATAGTGTCAAGTAATAATAGCGTCAAGTAATGATCTCGCGTCAAGTATGATAGTTTCTCATAATTTCATGCTGAGTATATAGACACACACATCACTCGCGGCGCGCGCACACACACACACACACACACACACACACACACACACACACACACACGGTCTCTCTCTCTCTCTCTCTCTCTCTCTCTCTCTCTCTCTCTCTCTCTCTCTCTCTCAGGGAGTGTCACACTGGCTGTCGGCCACACACGGCGTCTCTGTAAAACAGGAATGTAACTATCAAACAGCCGTACCGCGGCTCAGATGACGAATCCTCCACACAGCGACACATCTATCGTTGCCTGATGACTTCGCTTTCTCCCTCACACTTTCCCCCTTTCCCCCACACAGCAGCGACACATCTATGGTTGGCTGATGACTTCGCTTTCTCCCTCCCTCTTTCCCCCTCACAGCGACACATCTATCGTTGCCTGATGACTTCGCTTTCTCCCTCACACTTTCCCCCTCACAGCGACACATCTATCGTTGGCTGATGACTTCGCTTTCGCTTTCTCCCTCACTCTTTCCCCCTCACAGCGACACATCTATCGTTGGCTGATGACTTCGCTTTCTCCCTCCCCTCTTTCCCCCTCACAGCGACACATCTATCGTTGCCTGATGACTTCGCTTTCTCCCTCACTCTTTCCCCCCCTCACAGCGACACATCTATCGTTGGCTGATGACTTCGCGTTTCTCCCTCACACACTTTCCCCCTCACAGCGACACATCTATCGTTGGCTGATGACTTCGCTTTCTCCCTCACACTTTCTTTCCCCCTCACAGCGACACATCTATCGTTGCCTGATGACTTCGCTTTCTCCCTCACACTTTCCCCCTCACAGCGACACATCTATCGTTGGCTGATGACTTCGTTGCCTCCCCCTCACTCTTTCCCCCTCACAGCGACACATCTATCGTTGGCTGATGACTTCGCTTCTCCCTCACTCTTTCCCCTCACAGCGACACATCTATCGTTGGCTGATGACTTCGCTTTCTCCCTCCCTCTTTCCCCCTCACAGCGACACATCTATCGTTGGCTGATGACTTCGCTTTCTCCCCTCTCTCTTTCCCCCTCACAGCGACACATCTATCGTTGGCTGATGACTTCGCTTTCTCCCTCACTCACTCTTCCCCCTCACAGCGACACATCTATCGTTGCCTGATGACTTCGCTTTCTCCCTCACTCTTTCCCCCACACAGCGACACATCTATCGTTGGCTGATGACTTCGCTTTCTCCCTCTCTCTTTCCCCCTCACAGCGACACATCTATCGTTGGCTGATGACTTCGCTTTCTCCCTCACACTTTCCCCCTTCCCCCACACAGCGACACATCTATCGTTGGCTGATGACTTCGCTTTCTCCCTCACTCTTTCCCCCTCTCTGACTATAGGTTCTTTTCTTTCAGAACAACATGTTTTAATCAAATGTAAGTTAAGGTAATGCTGCTTACAGCCCAGCCGACCGTAAAGGGACATATCAGGGCTGTCACTGCGTTGAAGTCAACTCACAAGTCATATTTTCTTTAGAAAAAAAAAAAAAACTAATTCACACAACCCTTTAAAATAGACCCTCGAAAAAAACACGCGAAAAATCTTGTTACAAATCATTCTGTATAATCTTGGATCAGTCACAAATATATCATAATCGAAGAATACGTAAAAGGTACCAATGTTCAAGTCAATGTTTTTTTCACAATAAAAAGATAGCAAATAATGATAATGGAAAGAAGTATCACGATTGTACCGTTAACCATAATTACCATACAAGAGTCTTCACTTCGGAGAGGACTTTTAGCCAGTGTCCGTTTTCCTTTTCTTTCGGACTGTCTTTTCTGGACAGAACCACCAGACCAAAGAAGGACTTCTTTCATCCAGCGAAGACGTAGCAGAGAAGTGGCCGAGGTACATGTATGTTTATAACCTTTTCCCACCTGCGTGTTTGACGACGCTCAGCCCCTCCCTCAGCCCTCATTAAGTGCCCTAGTGTTCAGCTGTCGGCTGTAGGACTATCTCAGCCTGATCTGAAGTCCTTCCGCTATCAGCTGTCGGCTGTAGGACTATCTCAGCCTGATCTGAAGTCCTCCCGTTATCATCAGTTGTGGGTCAGGAGGGGGGCGCTGTCAAGGACATGTCAAACAATTTCAGGGGAAACTTCTATCGCGATCGATGTCGATCGAGATAGTGGTGGTGGTGGTGGTGGTGGTGGTGGTAGTAAGAGGTGTGTGTGTGTGTGTGTGTGTGTGTGTGTGTGTGTGTGTGTGTGTGTGTGTGTGTGTGTGTGTGTGTGTGTGTGTGGGGAGGGAGATGTGTGTGTGCGTGCGTGCGTGCGTGTGTGTGCGTGTGTGTGTGTGTGTGTGTGTGTGTGTGTGTGTGTGTGTGTGTGTGTGTGTGTGTGTGTGTGTGTGTCCGCGAGTGCATGTGCGTGTGCGTGTGACTGAGAGTGAAACGGGCTGAGTGGCCTAAGTGTGTAAATGTGCGTGAAAAGTATCAATGTAAAACAGAATAGTCAGAAGCCTGCCTGCCCGATACCCCCATCCCTCTCTCTGTCTCTGTCTCTCTGTCACACACACACACACACACACACACACACGCGCGCGCGCGCGCGCGCGCGCACGCGCGCGCGCAGAGAGAGAGAGAGAGAGAGGAGAAGAACTGGTGGGGGGAGGGAGCGGAATCAGGAGCGGGAGGAACAGGAAGGTGGGGTGACAGAGAGGTCTCTGGGGGATTCCACACCGCTGAGCTGTGTTTGTGTCAATTCATGTCTCACACTTTCAGTGGACTCCACCGTAAACACCGTGTCCCGGTCAGTTCACGGCTCTGTCAATGGTACACAACGGTAAGGCCAACGTGTGTGCGTAGGCACGGTCTACGTCTGTAACGTTGAGGCTGGCGAGAGAGGGGACGGACCTCCAGGACACCAGCCTTTTTCTGGGATAGCATTCTTAAAACCGAAAAGGCAGAGGAGTCAAATTACCACTTTCCGCGGTCACTGAGGAGAAACAATCAGGTTTCGAAATACCGGTATCTGACCAGGAGTTATATGTTAGTGAGCTTCCTCCCCATTGGAGATTGTCTCCTGCTTCGGAGACTATAAGCTCGCTGAAGGTTCATTTTGAGAAGCATTTTATTATTCCCCATTCACCCACTCAAGCACATACAGTCAGTTAGGCAGAATTATCTACCACTGCAGATATGAAGGCTTATCACCCCTATTTCTACACCAATGCAGATATGAAGGCTTATCACCCCCCTTATTTCTACAATCTAAGACGTAAGAGCAAGTCTTGTTTATAATTGAATATATATATATATATATATATATATATATATATATATATATATATATATACAATGAAACAATAAATTCCAAGGATAAGTACCGAGCACCATTCCAGCAACTTACAGAGCAGCTAGGTGTTGCAATGACTGCAAAAAATATTGAATTATAAACAAAGCTTGCTCTTCTTATGTCTCAGATTATAGAAACAGGGGGTGATAAGCCTTCATATCTGCAGTGGTAGATGATTCTGCCTAACTAACAGTATGTGCTTGAGTGGGTGAATGGGGAATAAATGAATGCTTCTGAAATGACCTTCAGCAAGCTTATAGTCTCCAAAGCGGGAGACCATCTCCAATGGGGAGAAAGCTCACTAACATATAACTCCTGGTCAGATACCGGTATTTCGAAACCTGATTGTTTCATCCTCAGTGACCGCGGAAAGTGGTAATTTGACTCCTCTGCCTTTTCGGTTTTAAGAAGAATGCTATACCCATAAAAAAGGCTGGTGTGCAATACCATAGTATGTTTGTTGGGTTTTCAAAAAACCAACTAAAGGTGCCACCTAAGAAGCAAAAGAAAATCATGAAAGATCAAAACAAGCTAATTTTCTTGTGAAAAGTAGAAAAATAAAAAGATAACCTCTTAAGACACACAGTGCTGAGGGCCAGTTCTTGGAATGAATCCGCAAGGGACTAATTACAATGAAACAATAAATTCCAAGGATAAGTACCGAGCACCATTCCAGCAACTTACAGAGCAGCTAGGTGTTGCAATGACTGCAAAAAATATTGAATTATAAACAAAGCTTGCTCTTCTTATGTCTCAGATTATAGAAACAGGGGGTGATAAGCCTTCATATCTGCAGTGGTAGATGATTCTGCCTAACTAACAGTATGTGCTTGAGTGGGTGAATGGGGAATAAATGAATGCTTCTGAAAATGACCTTCAGCAAGCTATAGTCTCCAAAGCGGGAGACCATCTCCAATGGGGAGAAAGCTCACTAACATATAACTCCTGGTCAGATACCGGTATTCGAAACCTGATTGTTTCATCCTCAGTGACCGCGGAAAGTGGTAATTTGACTCCTCTGCCTTTTCGGTTTTAAGAAGAATGCTATACCATAAAAAGGCTGGTGTGCAATACCATAGTATGTTTGTTGTTTTCAAAAAAAACCAACTAAAGGTGCCACCTAAGAAGCAAAGAAAATCATGAAAGATATATATATATATATATATATATATATATATATATATATATATATATATATATATGCACAATTCTTAGCCGCTGACAATGCTTGGGGTTATTGAACAGCAGAGCTGACCACTCAGACTGTTCCGTATCTTTTGATCTCCCTTGCATCCTTAAATGGAACCTTAAGCATAGGGCTCAAAGATTGTCCCTTAAATTTTATACTGTTCGCGTAATGTTTTTAGTTTTTCAACAAAAGGGTTTCTAAAGGGGATATTTTAATTTTTAAGGGGCAAATTTAGCCGTACAATTGAAAAAAAAAAAAAAAGAGTGAATAATAACCTTACACATGTAATCCAGCCATGATGATAAGGTGATTACACTTGTAGTCTTTTCCACGCTCAATATCATATACATAAAAAAAAATTAAAAATGAAGTCTTTATACAGAAATTGAGAAATCAGAAAAAGAAAACTTTCAATCTGCTTTCCAGACCAGTATCTGACATGAATTTCCAGCTGCTTCTGTTTCAAGTCCTTGTTCAATGATTCATCAAAAAGCATGACATATTCATTAATTCTCTACTGGCAGCTGCAGCCGAGGCCTCCTCTCTAGCACATTTCAGGAGGGAGCTCAGCAAACTTTACTTTTAAAATACAGCCACTGTATGTGCTGTCGTGTGGAGTGTGTGTGTGAATGGTTGGCGGGCCTGGACTAACCTAATGCTTGTTCTGGGCAGGATAGGGAGCAGGTAATCCCTTTTGAAAAGGCGAATGTGGGTAGCCTTCCTGCAGCTCCACACTTAACTGTTTTTTTTTTTTTTTTTTTTTTTTTTTCAAAGTGGAGTGACTGATGGCGGAGAATGAAGCAAAATGTAGAAAGAGAGGGGGTTAGTTACCGCCAAGGACATTGACAAACAAAGCACAGGACAAGACACAATGCAATTCGACCTCTTGGGTCTTCTTCAGGGGAAAAAAAAAAAAAAAAAAAAAATCACATTTAACATTTAGGACAGTACAAACAAAGAACGAAGACTGACTTATCTGCCATGTGGTACTGGTAGGAAGAATGGCCGCCAGACGGAAACGACAGAGGGGATTATGGGAGAGGAAAAGGGGGGGGGGGAGTGAAATGGGGAGTGGATGGGTTGTGTAGCTGGTTTAGTGGGTGGTGTGATATATTTTGTGATGGTTGTGGTTAAGGTGGATTGACAATAATGCTAAGTAGGGGGGGGGGGGGGGGGGGGGGGGATTTTTATATTATATATATATTTTTTTATATAATTATATATATAGAAGGGATAGTAATGATAATGATAGTGGTAGTAATTATAATAACTAGATGAATAAAATGAAAGTACCTGTAATAACAAAAAAATTAAGTGAATAAAATAGATAAATAAATTTTTTTTTTTTGTTTTGTTGTGTTTTGTGTGTGTGTGTGTGTGTGTGTGTGTGTGTGTGTAGGCTAGCTGGGTACGTAAGTTAGGGGGGAGGGGTGTGGTATGAACGCTGTCTTTTTGAACAAGAAAGTAGGATTTTTTTTTTTCTTTTCTTTTAACAAATGCGCACTTAAATGAGTCACTTAAAAGTCTATGGAGACGACGTGACGATTGATTTGAAGATTCAGTCTGTGATTTCACTCTTTTTTTTTTTTTTCAGTTCTGACAGAAAAAAAAAAAGGAGCAATGCCCAAAAGTTGCAAGACATCTACTTTTGGTTTTTCCCCACACCGATAGTTCGTCGCAATCGAGGATATGGAAGCATTGCTGCAAACAGTTTCGCGTTGTCTTAAGCAGATCGGAAACTGTAATGATTGTTGATGGCATGAATCGTCCACAACACTTCAGCTTTCAACACATCTGTCCCACTTGCTGTTATTGTGGATTGGCTGACGATTCTTACTGAGGAAAGGGTCTGACCCGATTTGATGAATTTGATGATTGCCGAACGAAGTCCGTAAGACTACTGACCGCCTACTCGCTTTATCCAATTCCACGTATTTTTTCTCTTTCCGTGATTTGCAACCGCCAATTCGCCATTGTCCGAACATCAACGGTCTTTTTGCACACTTTTACAGAAAAACGCATGTTTGTTGTCTCTGCATTCAGTGATCCAGCTTCAATATTCTTCCTTCTGTAGCCACAACGGATCAAATGCGTAATTTCCCTTTGGCATGATGACAGACGCAACAGTATCGGACTTCACCGAAGATGAGGGAGCATGGCGCCTTTTGTCGGAAGTCGAACTGCGCATGCGCAAACGATAAACCGACTATTGAATTGCTTCCCTTTGCTTGAAAAGCAGACGACACGCAACACGATTCGAGAGGCGAAAATCGATGTCCGAAGTCTCGTTCACATTTGTTCTCCGATTCGTCTTCAAATGTTACGGTCAGTTTTGGTCCGAAAACGATTTTTAGATCTGTCTTCGGGAGGGATTGCGATAGTTTTCCTCATGCAGCTAGTGAAGGGTTTTTCATATTTATGATATACATTTTTTCCATTTATTTCATCTTCAATTTTTTTGTTCCCTCTCAATTTCTAATCTTTGCCAAATCATTACTGTAATGATGGAAGAATTGTTAACCTGCACTTGTTTTCCCCCACTACTTAATTGTTCAGCATTTATATATATATATATATATATATATATATATATATATATATATATATATATATATATGTGTGTGTGTGTGTGTGTGTGTGTGTGTGTGTGTGTGTGTGACAAATCTACATACATTCTGCCAGACTTGTATAAATATGTTGCTCACAGACACTGCCAATCATGTCTACATTTTTTCGTCGCCATGAAATCAGAGAGTCAAAGACACTGTTAAAGATGTTTGTATGTTATCCTTGGATACACATGAAGTCGTGACACGCAAACGTGTGTCTGCCTTTCTCATGGTGACATGGACATAGTAGATCATAGGAGACTTCCGTAAACATGTCCACCCCGTTCGTGTCACGAAACAGACCGTGAAAGACACACTGCGAACCTTGAACACATCTTTCATGGTTACAAATCAAACCGTGAAAGACACACTGCGAACCTTGAACACATCTTTCATGGTCACAAATCAAACCGTGAAAGACACACTGCGAACCTTGAACACATCTTTCATGGTTACAAATCAAACCGTGAAAGACACACTGCGAACCTTGAACACATCTTTCATGGTTACAAATCAAACCGTGAAAGACACACTGCGAACCTTGAACACATCTTTCATGGTCACAAATCAAACCGTGAAAGACACACTGCGAACCTTGAACACATCTTTTATGGTTACAAATCAAACAGTCAGGAAGACGTACCGCCAAACCAGTCCCAATATTCACGCTGCCTCAAATCTCCAACAGTCAAGGAGAAAGGTAGAGTTAAACCAGTCTCCATATTCTGCTGCCTCAAATCTCCAACAGTCAAGGAGAAAGGTAGAGCCAAACCAGTCCCCATATTCCGCTGTCTCAAATCTCCAACAGTCAGGAAGACATGTACCGCCAAACCAGTCCCCATATTCCGCTGCCTCAAATCTCCAACAGTCAGGAAGACATGTACCGTCAAAACAGTCCCCATATTCCGCTGCCTCAAATCTCCAACAGTCAGGAAGACATGTACCGCCAAACCAGTCCCCATATTCCGCTGCCTCAAATCTCCAACAGTCAGGAAGACATGTACCGCCAAACCAGTCCCCATATTCCGCTGCCTCAAATCTCCAACAATCAGGAAGACATGTACCGCCAAACCAGTCCCCATATTCGCTGCCACAAATCTCCAACAGTCAAGGAGACAGTCAGAGCCAAAAGTCCCCATATTCCGCTGTACAAATCTCCAACAGTCAGGAAGACATGTACCGCCAAACCAGTCCCCATATTCCGCTGCCTCAAATCTCCAACAGTCAGGAGAAAGGTAGAGCCAAACCAGTCCCCCATATTCCGCTGCCACAAATCTCCAACAGTCTGGAAGACATGTACCGCCAAACCAGTCCCCATATTCCGCGCCTCAATCTCCAACAATCAGGAAGATATGTACCGTCAAACCAGTCCCCATATTCCGCTGCCTCAAATCTCAAACAGTCAGGAAGACATGTACCGCCAACCAGTCCCCAGATTCCGCTGCCTCAAATCTCCAACAGTCAGGAAGACATGTACCGCCAAACCAGTCCCCATATTCCGCTGCCTCAAATCTCCAACAGTCAGGAAGACATTACCGCCAAACCAGTCCCCATATTCCGCTGCCTCAAATCTCAAACAGTCAGGAAGACATGTACCGCCAAACCAGTCCCCATATTCCGCGCCTCAAATCTCCAACATTAAGAGAAAGGTAGAGCCAAACCAGTCCCCATATTCCGCTGCCTCAAATCTCCAACAGTCAGGAAGATAGGTACCACCGAAGTCCACATCTTTTGCTGTCACAAATCAAACAGTCAAGGAGAAAGGCAGAGCCAAACGAGTCCCCATATTCCGCTGCCACAAATCTCAAATATAGTCAAGGGAATACTGACAGCAAATCAGCATCTTTCGTCCACATCTTTTGTTATGACAAACCACGACATTGCCATATGTCCACATCTTTTGTTATGACAAGCCACGACATTGCCATATGTCTACATCTTTTGTTATGACAAACCAAAGACATTGCCATACGTCTACATCTTTTGTTATGACAAACCAAAGACACTGCCATATGTCTACATCCTCCTTTGTTATGACATATCAAAGACATTGCCACAGGTTTACATCCTCCTTTGTTATGATCGAGTCAAAAGACATTGCCACAGGTTTACATCCTCCTCTGTTATGATCGAGTCAAGAGACATTGCCACAGGTTTACATCCTCCTCTGTTATGATCGAGTCAAAAGACACTGCGACAGGTTTACATCCTCCTTTGTTATGACCCAGTCAAATGACACTGCAACAGGTTTACATCCTCATGACCAAGTCAAAAGGCATTGCCACAAGTTTACATCCTCCTTTGTTATGACCAAGTCAAAAGACATTGCCACATGTCTGCATGCTCCTTTGTTATAGTCAAAAGACACTGCGACATGTCTACATCCTCCTTTGTCATGACCAAGTCAAAACACATTGTAGTATGTCAAAATCTTTTGTTTTGACCAAGTCAAAATACATTACCAGATGTCTACATCCTCCTTTGTCATGACAA
Source organism: Conus betulinus (assembly GCA_016801955.1). Classification (NCBI taxonomy): domain Eukaryota; kingdom Metazoa; phylum Mollusca; class Gastropoda; order Neogastropoda; family Conidae; genus Conus; species Conus betulinus. The sequence continues at coordinate 244,174 of JADBJO010002880.1, forward strand.
GTCAAAGACATTGTAGTATGTCAAAATCTTTTGTTTTGACCAAGTCAAAATACATTACCAGATGATGTCTACATCCTCCTTGTAATGACAAATCAAAAGACACTGCCACACATCCACATCTTTCCCTGTCACAAATCAGTCAGGGGGTTCTGAACGAACAAAGGCACTACACACTTCTCCACATCTTTCGTCGTGTCCAATGATGTCCACAAGCTTCATGGTCACAACAACTCTGCCAATACACACTGGAAAAGTGATTGATACCGCACCGCCAGAAAAGGTAGACAAACGAATCACAAGACAAAATGCGACGCGTTTCGACCTCGTGTTGTGTGTCCTGCCTGAAGAAGACGAAGAGGTCGAAAAACGCGTCGCGCTTTGTCTTGTGATTTGTTTGTCTATGCTTTTTGGTGGTGCATTATCAATCATTTTTCAAATTTGTTTAGATTGCCGCGTGCAGTCGCCTCACTTTGCAACTAGATCTGCCAAACCATGTCCACACAAAAACAGTCATGGTGACAAAACCCACACCATGTCCACACAAAAACAGTCATGGTGACAACACCATGTCCCACAGAAACCATGGTAACAAAACCCATACCATGTTCACACAAAACAGTCATGGTAACAAAACAAAACCATGTCCACAAACCATGGTCCGACACCATGTCCACACAGAAACAGTCATGGTGACAAAACCCACACCATGTCCACACAAAACAGTCATGGTGACAAAACCCACACCAGTCCACACAGAAACAGTCATGGTGACAAAACCCACACCATGTCCACACAAAAACAGTCATGGTGACACAAACCCACACCAT
>JADBJO010002880.1:250000-267500 GCA_016801955.1 Conus betulinus
AAGTCCTATCATCACTATGTGATCAACAGCCTCAGCACAAAGTCCTATCACCACTAGTGATCAACAGCCTCAGTACAAAGTCCTATCGTCATCATATCACTATGTGATCAACAGCCTCAGTACAAAGTCCTATCGTCATCATATCACTATGTGATCAACAGCCTCAGTACAAAGTCCTATCGTCATCATATCACTATGTGACCAACAGCCTCAGTACAAAGTCCTATCGTCATCACATCACTATGTGATCAACAGCCTCAGTACAAAGTCCTATCACCACCATGTGATCAACAGCCTCAGTACAAAGTCCTACCGTCATCACATCACTATGTGATCAACAGCCTCAGTACAAAGTCCTATTGTCATCACATCACTATGTGACCAACAGCCTCAGTACAAAGTCCTATTGAGTTCCCCATCACATCACTATGTGATCAACAGCCTCAGCACAAAGTCCTATCGTCATCACATCACTATGTGATCAACAGCCTCAGCACAAAGTCCTATCGTCATCACATCACTATGTGATCAACAGCCTCAGCACAAAGTCCTATCGTCATCACATCACTATGTGACCAACAGCCTCAGTACAAAGTCCTACCGAGTTCCATTGCATCACTATGTGACCAACAGCCTCGATCAGTACAAAGTCCTATATACTGCCTTCTGCCCTCTTGCCATTATGTTGTTATGCTTGTATTCTTATGCAACTCTCTCTCTCTCTCTCTCTCTCTCTCTCTCTCTCACACACACACACACACACACACACATACACACACACACACACACACACGCACGCACGCACGCACACACACACACACACACACACACACACGCGCGCCGCGCGCGCGCGCGCGCGCGCGCGCACTCACACACTCCTGATAGAATGACTTGATTTATTATCTATAGGAGATTCTCTCCCTCCCCTGACCTCCCCCCCCCCCCCCCTACCCGTGGTGACTGGGCTATAATTATGCATCTTCTCCCTCCATTCGTGCTTTGTTTTCTTTTTTTTTTCCCTGGTGCTTCAAAATCGATTATCTTGCATCTCCTTGGGTTTTTTGTTGTTGTCAGATTATTCTAAACATGCTCTTTCATGCACCCACTCTCGCCTCTTTCTCCCTCTCTCTCTATCGCCCTTCCCTGCACTCCTTCCTCTCCTGCTCGTCTCTCTCTCTCTCTCTCTCTCTCTCTCTCTCTCATTCATTTTACTTTTTTTTTTAAATTTCATTTTAATTCCGTATTGTATTGTAGTTCTTGTCACTTTTTGCATGCTTCTTTTGTTGCCTCGTCTTGTTTTGTATTGTTGTCCCTACTCAGGGCGTGGACAGGATATAAAAAAACACATTAATTAGTGCTCATCTATTATCCTCGTAACTAAAGAATTTTTGTCTTGTCTTGTCTTCTTGTCTTCTCTCTCTCTCTCTCTCTCTCTTCTCTCTCTCTCTCTCTCTTCTCTCTCTCTCTCTTCTTCTCTTCTTCTTCTTCTTCTTCTCTCTTCTTCTTCTTTAGCAAGTTGCTTAATTGTCTGTTCCGGGCTATCACCTCAGAATGCGCAAGTCAGTGTGTTGCCTAATTTGGTGAGGCGCACCTCATGATAATAGAAACAGAAATCTTTGTCTTCAGTCAGCTACAGTGTTGATTCATCGATATCCCATGATTATTCGCGTAAATTTCAATCATCCCCCCCCCCCCCCCCCCCCCCCCCCCCCCACACACACTTCAGAGTAACATCTCCAAACTCGTAGCCTATGCGCAGAAGTTTCCCTTACGCGATACTACAGAGCACTAAAGCTTTTGTGTGATAGGAGGTTCAAACAAAATCCACAAACTAATAACACTGCCAACCAACAAAATCCATCTGTCAATAGGATCATCAAGGAGATGTATAAATCTATTAACAACGTCGGACATTTAAACTATCCCCACCCAACATTACGCTAAATGCAAACATACATACCGCAGTCCTAGTCCCTGAGACGATGTGGATATGAAGAACACTGCGAACTACAACAACCTAGCGTCCCCGTTTAATCAAGCGAAAGGGTGAAAGTAGAACCAACCGACGACATCGAACTGTCGACACGGACCGCTCGTTTTCCTGACACTAATACTTGGTTCCCTCCTCTTTGTCTTGGTCTTGGTATTGTCGTCTGCTAGCGAAGCGTGTCGTCTGTCTGGGGTGTCGGTCTTCCCGTCTTCTTACCGCAATTGATTACAATCTGGAACACTTAAAGTAAGCACCGTCCTTCTCAACGGCCCTTCTGTAATAAATAGATCCGGTTCGTTTTTACCTCACACAGTATATTTTGTGATCCAAGAAGAGCGGTGTCCTCCCGGTGTTAGTTCCCAATACCTTAACGAGACGACATCTGATGTACGGGGTCTTGATGCCAACTGTACTTACGCTCTCTCTCTCTCTCTCTCTCTCTCTTGCATATCACTATGTTAAATTGTACTTTTCTGTCTTTTCATGCCGTTCTATTTTTCATGCATTATTTCATTTCACTGCATATCTGGTCCCTACCCAGAGCGATGTAAAAAAAGCGCATCAGTGTTTATCTATTGTCCATAACTACACCCTTCCCTGTCCACACCATGCTCTTTCCACACCCTGCCCTGCCCTGTCCACACCCTGTCCACACCCTGCACTGTCCCACATCCTGCACTGTCCACACCTGCCCTGTCCACATCCTGCCCTGTCCACACCCTGCCCTGTCCACACCCTGCCCTGTGCCTGTCCCCTGTCCACACCCTGTCCTGTCCACACCACTGTCCTGTCCACACCCTACCCTGTCCACATGTCCCTGCCCTGTCCACATCCTGCCCTGTCCACACACCCTGCCCTGTCCACAACACCTGCCCTGTCCACAACCTGCCTGTCCACACCCTGTCTACACCCTGCCCTGTCCACACCCTGTCTACACCCTGCCCTGTCCACACCCTGCCTGTCCACACCCTGTCCTGTCCACACCCTGCCTGTCCACGCACCTGTCCCTGTCCTGTCCACACACCCTTTCCTGTCAACACCCTGCCTGTCCACACCCTGCCCTGTCCACACCCTGTCCTGTCCACACCCTGCCCTGTCCACACCCCCCTGTCCACACCTGCTGCTCTGTCCACACCTTGCCCTGTCCACACCCTAACCACACCCAGTCCTGTCCACACCCTGCCTTGTTCACACTCTGCCCTGTCCACACCCTGCCTTGTCCACACCCTGCCCTGTCCACACCCTGCCCTATCTGTCTACACCCTGCCCTGTCCACACACTGTCCACACCCTGCCCTGTCCACACCCTGCCCTGTCCACACCCTGCCCTGTCCTCACCCTGCCCTGTCCACACCCTGCCCTGTCCACACCTGCCCTGTCATACCTGTCCACACCCTGTCCACACCCTGCCCTGTCCACACCCTGCCCTGTCCACACACCCTGTCCACACCCTGCCCTGTCCACACTCTGCCCTGTGTCACACCTTGTCCAAACCCTGCCCTGTCCACACCCTGCCCTGTTCGTACCCTGTCCACACCCTGTCCACACCACCCTGTCCACACTCTGCCCTGTCCCACACCCTGCCCTGTTCATACCTTGTCCACACCTTGCCCTGTCCACACACCCTGTCCACACTCTGCCCTGTTCATACCTTGTCCCACACCCTGCCCTGTCCACACTCTGCCCTGCCCTGTTCATACCTTGTCCACACCCTGCCCTGTCCACACACCTCGCCCTGTCCACACCCTGTCCCACACCCTGCCCTGTTCCACACCCCTGTCCACACCCTGCCCTGTCCACACCTTGCCCTGTCCCACCCTGCCCTGTCCACACCCTGTCCACACCCTGTTCACCCTGCCCTGTTCGTACCCTGTCCACACCCTGCCCTGTCCACACCCTGCACAGAAATGAGACTGACAGACCAGACAACTAGTATCATCAAATCTCATCAAATCTGCAAAGCAGCCAGTCTGAAAAGCTCCAAAATAAAAACTGACAAAGAAATGATCTGATAGAAATCACCATCATCAAAGGAGCCAAAAAGCTGTATGTCTGTGCTTACTAAAGACCCCAAACTGACAACAAAGCCGGCCTCTTCCACGACTTGGGAACTTGCCTTCAGAAACTGCCAAATGATGCTCACATCTGGATTGGAGGTGACTTTAATCTAGATGCCCATCAACTGGAGTACTGGGTCGGTTTCCAAGTACGCACAAGATGGGCAACATTTGTAAAGAACTTCTTCAAGTAGCAGCTGATGTTCACCTGGAACAAATGATCCTCGAACCAGCCAGGATAACCGAAGACACTGCTACCACCCCTGACATTTTCCTGACAAACAACAGCACCTTAATCAACACTGCAAGAGTGGCACCTGGGGTGTCTGATCATGAAGCCATCTTCATTTAAGTCATCACTTCGGCCGCTTTACACAAAATGTCCATCAAGGAATGCATTCAACTTCAGGAAAGCCGAATTTAATAAAATAAAGGAAAAAACTAACTGATGAACGAGACTCCTTCATCCAGGATTTCAAACACGCTGAGCGTCGGCGAACTCTGGAGTAGGTTCAATTCACTAATCCACTCCCTCATGAAAGAATACATCCCTATGAAAACTGTTCGAGGGCAGACCTTCCCACAAACCGTGGATCAGTTCCCACATCAGATCTTTGAAAAGGAAGCTGGCCAGGAAATTCAAGAGGAGCAAAACTTCATCGAACCCCTCAGTAAGACGACAATACCTACAGATGAAGAGCAAAGTACAGCGAGAACAGCGGCAGGCCTACTGGACATTCATCAACAACAGCATAGACTCTCCAGAAAGCGACGACGAGCAGTTGAGGGGAAGCAATCAGAAACGATTCTGGAGCTATCCTTAAGACGCGACAGTACAGGGATGTCTCCTTTACGAGCTCATGGAAGACTACATGCATCCCCGAAAGATAAGGCCAACATCCTGAACCATCAATATGAATCAGTCTTCACAAGAGAAAATGACAGCAACATTCCATTCCAATTCCATCAGGAACGACGCCCTCCCCTGCAATGGCCGAGATTACAATCGATGAGGAAGGGGTACGCAAGTTGCTGAAGAACATCAACCCACATAAAGCGGCGGGACCAGATGAAATCTCAGCAATGGTGCTGAAAGAATGTGCAAACGAGATCGCGCCCTTGCTTTCTGAACTGTTTACACAGTCCCTGGCAGATGGATGTGTCCCAGATGACTGGAAAAGGGCGAACATGACGGCAGTGTTCAAAAAGGGTAACCGAAATTCAGCTGCCAACTACAGACCGGTCTCCCTCACCAGTATCTGTTGTAAGATGCAAGAACACATCATAGCAAGCAACATCATACGCCATCTGAACCAACACGACATTCTCGTAGATTCCCAACATGGTTCAGAGCCAGAAGGAGTTGTGAAACCCAACTGCTGACACTATTCCATGACGTCGCCAAGAACCAAGATAGTAAACGACAGACAGATATGATCATTCTGGACTTCTCTAAGGCCTTCGACAAGGTCCCTCACAAACGCCTAGCCTCCTCCGTAAGCTGGACCATTATAGTAGACAAGGATCAACGTTGGACTGGATCAAGGCCTTTCTTTCTGACCTCTTGCAGATTGTCATAGTCGACAATGAAAGATCAGAGCCAGCACCTGTCATCAGTGGAGTCCCACAGGGGACAGTTCTAGGGCCGATTCTATTTCTGATCTTCATCAACGACATGCCTTAGAACATCAAGGCCAACATCAGACTATTCGCTGATGGCTGCACAGATTATTCCACCATTAAAACCCAGCCAAGACTGCAAGGCGCTCCAAGATCTCAACTTACTGAATAATTGGGGGAGCAACGATGGGGGATGGAATTTCACCCTGAAAAATGTAACGTCCTTACTGCTCAACATCAAGAAACCAATTAACTTCAACTACAAACTTAAGGGACATATCCTGGACCATGTCGACAGCTCGAAATACCTTGGCGTCGACAGAAGAAGTGACCTCAACTGGAAAGACCACGTTACAAGAGTCACTAACAAGGCCAACAGCATGGTAGGCTTCTGAAAAAAGAAACCTGAAGATCTGCAATAAAGCCACCCAAACCAATGCTTACGTAACTTTGGTATGCCCTCACCTGGAGTATTGCTCATCAGTGTGGAGTCCGTACAAAGCAGCCCAAAAAGAAAAAGATCGAAATGGTGCAAAGAAGAGCAGCCCGATATTTATTATGCAACAAATATGATTGGACCAGCAGCGTAACAGCCATGCTGCAAGATCTGGAATGGGAACCCCTTGAAGCATGAAGAAACAGGCAGAGGCTAACCTTCATGTACAAGATCGTCAATGGCGCTGTGGACATACCTCCTATTACAAATTCCTCAAGAAAGGACCTGCCAAAACCAAATAAGCCACAAACACAAATTTGCTCATCTCGGCACTTCTTCTGACCCATACAAGTACAGCTTTTTCCCCATCAACCATCTCAGCCTGGAACTCCCTGCCTGCAACAGCAGCAGAGGCTCCCTCCTTAGTATCATTCAAGAGGGAGCTGAACAAAATCCCAGTCTAGATCCCAATCCCAACTAGCCGAACGGTAAATGATGGGTAGGGTTGTGCCGGTCCAGGTCACGACCTGGGGGTCGCCACGATACCAGGTAAGCCTCCCCAGATACTGATTAGGCTAGTTGAGTCCTCCTTTTTTTTTTTTTTTTGACTGCCACAACACAATGCCCCGGAGCTGAACTCTGGGGTATGCAGTTTGGGTACTAAGGCCACTTTACAGCTCTTTGGCTATCTTTTTGTTGCCCATATTAAATCTTTGTTTATTTTCATCTTACGTCTCTGTGCACACATGTCAATAATTGTCAACGATGACGGCTGACTTGCAAATTTGAAGACTGAAGACAAGACAATTATCATTACGGTCACTTGTTTCGGTCACTGTCACTGGGGTGAACCAAATCTTACTACATAATTACAAAGTAAAAGCCACATCATTATTTTGGTTTTGAATTCAAAAAGACCCCTCAAGTGCCTTATAAATATTGAAAAGTATTAAGACTATAGATACACTCACAATACCCCCTCCCTGGACACACTTTAGTTTTTCTCTGGGTCGTTATCTACAGGTTCTGCTATACAAATATGTAACATGACGAGGAGTCCGAGATGCAGCTTGTTTCACACGACTGTTCTTTGACCAGCTCCTCCCTGTATGCATGTTCACACACACACACATAATATACACACACACATACGAACACACATACACAAACAGAGGGAGAGGGAGAGATAGACTGAGAGGGGGGGGGGGGGGTTGGAGGGAGGGAAGGTAACATCAAGGACTTGAGAAAAGTAAAAATGGATGGACAGACTGTGAAGTTACACACCAACTGACCAATACCAAAATTATGAAAGACAGACAGGTAGCAGAAAGGTTGTCACAATAACACCATAATACTTGTCAACACTCCAGACAGAGGTTGTCACAATAACACCATAATACTTGTCAACACTCTAGACAGAGGTTGTCATAATAACACCATAATATTTGTCAACACTCCACAGAGAGGTTGTCACAATAACACCATAAAACTTGTCAACACTCCACAGAGAGGTTGTCACAATAAACACATAATACTTGTCAACACTCTACAGAGAGGTTGTCACAATAACACCATAATACTTGTTTATACTCCACAGAAAGGTTGTCACAATAACACCATAATACTTGTCAACACTCTACAGAGGTTGTCACAATAACACATAATACTTGTCAACTCTACAGAGAGGTTGTCAATACCTGTCAACACTCCACAGAGGTGTCACAATAACACATAATACTTGTACTCCACAGAGGTTGTCACAATACCATAATACTTGTCAACACTCCACAGAGGTTGTCACAATACCATAATACTTGTCAACACTCCACAGAGGTTGTCACAACACTATACTACTTGTCAACACTCCACAAAGGTTGTCACAATACCACAATATTTATCAACACCCCAGAGAGGTTGTCACAATACCATAATACTTGTCACACTCCACAGCTCTTTTTTTTTTCTTTTTTTTTATTCAGTAAATTTGTGTGTCACAAAAGACAATTTCAAAAGAAGGGGGTGGGGGTGGGAGTGGGGGGATGAAAAGCAGTGACAGGTTCTTCATGCTTAACACTTGGGAAAAGCCAGCTGAAACAATGCTGATTGCATTACAGTTTCACACGGGCAGGATGACCTCAAGTCAAGTCCAGAACATTTTATCATCTCCAAAGAGAAATTAAGAGTGGCCATAAAAACATGTCTATGGACTGATATTTAACAAATCACACCCATCCATCCACCTCCAACCACCCACTCACACACACAGAATAATACACACTCTCATACATAATATACATACACACACACTCATACATAAAATACAAACAAGTTTTCTGAACTGGATCTCATCGAAAGTTCAGTTTTGAATCAGGAGTTTGAAGGAATTGGGAACAGAACTGTTTTGGTTCTATTTGTTTGAATTCCTTTGTCCAGATGGTAGAACACTGTAGTTTTTTAAAAGAACATGAGAGAACTATTGGTAGCAATGTTCACAACTTTTTTGACTGACATGACATTCATACAATTTTATCTAGTTGTCCTTGTTTTTTCACCAATAATCTTTCCACATGTATTCACCTCTTTGTTTAAAATGCTTAAATTGTTTTTCACATGTGAAGTAGGGGGTACTTCACAAGGGGGCGACTGGAGTGGCATGTAGTTGTACAGTGTTATTGATCTACACAGGGCACAACCAACAAGTCAACAAAAGCACAAATACTCACTGTTCCACAAAAGTACTGATCCCAATGTCTGTACACTGATTCCGACTACAGTACTGGATTTTTGTTTCTCCACCTTCCTTACTACACTCACATACTTCTGCACAAACATACTCAGTGAAATACAACACATTCACATACACATACAAAAAAAAAATGCACAAGTGACAGTGGCCCTTTAATTCTTTAAATCTATAATTTAATTCTTTAAATTCATAAGATGAGAAACTAAGGCAACTTCCATCCCATTCTCTCATCCCAGGACATTGCTGTCTTTGTTACCCTTGGATAAAAAACAAAAAGTGCATGTCATACATTATGAAAGCACCACTCTTGCCTTCCCTTCCCAAATGGTAAGTTCAAATAATCTGTCACATCATGCAGCAGACGGGGTTTTTTTTCCTTTTTAATCCCTCATACTTTAAACTCAAATAGCTTACAATTTACTACTAAAGCTGCACCTTCTGGCAACTCAATCTGTGAATCAAGAGAAAAAAAAACAAAACAGGCTAATGCCATAATGAAACACATAACCGATTCTTTGGTAGTATATTCAACCATAACAATTACATGAAGTGTTGCGACTCAACCTGTTTTTTCCACCCCAGAACATTTGCCTATTTTCATATGGCAACTAAAGGTAAGGTAAGGTAGAAGGCTGGAATAGCTCAGCTGGTCGAGCGCCAGACTCATAATCTTGGTGATCCTGGTGTTGCAGGTTCAAATTTCCATCAGACTGCTTTGGTGCAAGGGGATTTTCCCCTCGGGAATTAACATTGGTTCTGACTCCATTTCCCAAGCAGTCCTTTAAATGAGACTACAAACCGAGGTTCCATGTGAGAACGCATGCTTAACATCTTGCACACATGTCAAATCCCATCACCAACTTTCAGAACAGAAGGCCAGTTTGGCCGTTGGTATAGATGACACATTACATATAGCATGCACCCTGCATGAGAAATTGAAAGAATGAAGGAAGTAAGGAAATGGAGTGAACAATATTGACTGGATGACACAGGAATGACTGAATGAAGCGCTGAATGCAGCTCTTCAGTTGGCACTACCCAGGTTGGCAGCCATTTGTGTACATGAGAGTGTGGATTGTCAGTGCCTAGAATCTTTGGCAAGGCACTTTGTAAATGCTATGTTATTATTATTGTTATCATTATTATCATTATTTTGCTGTATATAGAACCAGTCCAACATTCTCAATGGAAAATAAAATCTAAACTTGCAGCTGTGGGGTCTGGAGCAAGTCAGTAAATGAAACACATATTCAAAGTCAGTGTAATCTTAAAAATTCAATTATTTTTTTTTTAAAAGCTTTACAGCTATGTAGTAGATTGGGAGTTCAAGTGCTTTACAAGAGGATACTTCAGTGCAGCAAAACCACTGAGGTGGAGGCAGATCAACTAACTGCCTTTACAAGAGGACACTTCAGTGCAGCAAAACGACTGAGGTGGAGGCAAAGCAACTAACTCGACTGCCTTTCTTTTTCTTCCTAGGGCTAACTGCTCTACATGGATAGACACCAAAGTACACATTTTCAGGTCCGTCATACACACAATGCAAATTCAAACAAACCAACACAAGACGTTTCCACTGCGATCTAAGAATGAACAACTTTAACCAAAGAACACTGGTTAACCCCACAGCATTATTCTCAAGTCACAGATGATGAAGACAACTAATACTTTCATTGTATATGGAATTGTATGACGACAAAACCTACATGCAGGATGTTGTCCTTAAGTGTAAGGAGTGCCTCTTTAACAAAAGGTCATATGATGAGTTTGTCTTCAAAACTTCCTCTCAGCATCATCCCACCATGGGCAATAACACACCAAAGAAATTTGGCCCGACAACAAAGGACATGTTCACCGTCTCTCTCTCTCTCTCTTTTGCAAACATTCTCTCTCTCTCACACACACACACTTCTTGGATACATCCGTCCATTTTCTTCAAACCTGACATTCCTAATGAAAAGAAATTAGCCTCTTAACCGACCATTATTTTTTTCACTGGGTTTTGATTGTTCTTTTGTGTTCAAGCTCAAATGTTCCCCCCCCCCCTTCCCCCCCACCCCATCAGTTATCAAAGTAGTTCAAGGATGGTACTTTTTCTTCAGAACAGTGATGCTAGGGATTAACAGATTAATCATAAACTACACATCATTTAAAAAAAAAAAAATGTTGCTTCACCAGCTCACAAATGCCAAAAAGTATATGGACAATGAAATAAATACCGTAGAACAGCATATCATGAAATAACAGTAAAATACTCCTTTTCGTAGTAAGCTTAAAGGATTATAAGATTCTCCTTTTTTTTCTGAATGAGAAGCTTACACACACACACACACACACACACACCATAAAAAAAACTGAAAAAAAAAAAAAAAAAAGAAAAGGCGGAAAACTTTGAAACCTTCTTTGTGATGATTTTACTTGTCAGCAATCTAGAAAGTAGATGTGATGGTTATGAATATCCATTACATTTTCAACCCAAAATGGACTGAAACAGGATTACAATCTTGCAGCTTGAAAAAAAAATCATATTTTGTGCTCTTGTTTAGTTAAATCATTGAAATTCTCCCAAGATGAATAAACACCTAAGCAACTTGGAAAGAGGAACACAAATTCTAAAGACAAAAAAGCTGTTGTCATTTAATGAATCATGTTTTCATGCATGTGTTCAGTTTCTCTCTAAGATTTCTCCTACATAATAAAAACATAAATTCTGAAGACAAAAAGCTGTTGTCATTTAATGAATCATGTTTTCATGCTTGTGTTCAGTTTCTCTCTAAGATTTCACCTACATAACAAAACCACACACAAAAAAGTGTGCTACAGGGAAAGTCGTACATAAATCATGATGACAAAAACACAAGTATTATTTTCATAAAATGACTGTGCTGATATTGATCTATGCAAAAAACGCCATCCAAAAATGTTCAGCCACAGATTTTGCTTGAGCACATCAACAAAGACAAAAAAAATAAAATAAAAAAAATAAAGGCAATATCAATCAAAAGCAATGATTTTAACAATGTTCTGATTGAAATGTGCATTAAGCTGTAGTTTCAGTGCTACAGCAACAACTCCAAATTGAAAAAAAAAAAAAAAAATCTGTTCACTTTTTCTTTTCTTTTCTATAAATCTGTCCTTTACATTCTATCCTGAGAAAAGAAGATTTCCACTGATAAGACATTTGCTCACAACGCCCTGTCCCATTTCCAGATGTGGTGTATCCGTTTCTTCAACAGTGGAGACAACAAAGGAAAAAAAAGTGTTGATGATGATCCATTGAAGCGCCGAACAAAGCCAAGGCTACTGATTGGCTGCCTCACAGGCATCAATCCAGTCACTGTAGACGTCCACTGCTTCTGACAGATCTGGACACTCGTCAAGGAAGACCAGGACTTGGGCTGGTCCATTTTTTCATCATCACCCACTTTCCACACTACATCTTTCTTTTGACTAGGATTCACAGAGATCACTCCTGCAGGGGACACAAGCTCGGCTAAATGGAGGAAAACCGTCTCTCTGAAGAGTTTCTTATCATATACAAATGGTGAGTAAATCTACGGCAATAAGAAAAAAAGAACCACATACACATAAAAAAGCAGGATGTTGTGAAAGACTGAAAGTGTTAAACAACATACACACACACAAATAAAACACCCCCTAATGAAAGGGTGCGTACATGTCCTAACTTGACAACATCGGGGTGCCCATTACTGATACAACTGAAGAAATCAAACCATGAATTTTGTTAGCTAGAACTGCACACAAGTTATGCGAAGAATGCTTTCCCTGGACATACCTTTGTTCATTAGTCTGCCATCAGCAAAGACCAAGGATTTTTTAGTGCTTTTCTTTTTTTTTGTTTGTTTTGTCCCATCTTCTGTGCTATCTCTGTGGCACTGCACCCCTGCCACTCATTGCACCTCTGTAGCAGTGCACCCCCTGCCATTCACTGAACCTCTGCAGCAGTACACTCCTGCCACTCATTCCACCTCAGTAGCAGTGCACCCCTGCCACTCATTCCACCTCTGTGGCAGTGCACCCCTGCCACTCATTCCACCTCTGTGGCAGTGCACCCCTGCCACTCATTCCACCTCTGTGGCAGTGCACCCCTGCCACTCATTCCATCTCTGTGGCACTGCACCCCTGCCACTCATTCCACCTCTGTGGCAGTGCACCCCTGCCGCTCATTCCACCCCTCTGTCCACAGCCACAGCCCAGCCCACAGCAGCCCTGGCCCCAGCAATCCCTAGGAAAGGTCCATGTCAAATCATCCAGAGGCAACCCACCACAGGAGACACTGCCATGCTGTCAAGTCACTTTGGTGGTGTTCAGTGGCACCTGTTCTGATTCAACATACGCTGGACACCACTTCTAGTTTTCTGTCACCAATAATGACTGTTCTGATTCAACATATGCTGGACACCACTTCTAGTTTTCTGTCACAAATAATGACTGTTCTGATTCATCATACGCTGGACACTTCTAGTTTTCTGTCACAAACAATGACTGTTCTGATTCAACATATGCTGGACACTTCTAGTTTTCTGTCACAAATAATGACTGTTCTGATTCATCATACGCTGGACACTTTCTAGTTTGCTGCCACAAGTAATGACTAGTTCTGATCCAACATACGCTGGACACCACTTCTAATTTTCTGTCACAAATAATGACTGGTTCCTGCAGTTCATTTTGCTGAATCGTCAACAGGACAGGAATGAAATGCTGAAGAAAGAAACGTGCTGAATCGTCAACAGGCCAGGAATGAAACACTGAAGAAAGAAACGTGTTGAATCGTCAACAGGACAGGAATGAAACGCTGAAAAAAAACAAACGTGCTGAATCGTCAACAGGACAGGAATGAAACGCTGAAGAAATTAACATGCTGAATTGTCAACAGGACAGGAATGAAACGCTGAAGAAAGAAAACACAAGCCAGCCTATGGCAAAAAATGACACAAACCAACCAAAGCGAGGCAGAAGAACATTTTGCTGAACTCAAGGTTTTTCCCTGTCACCACAACCAGAACCATCATCCCAACAAACACCATCACGACCAGAGCCATCAATCATCCCAACGCACAACACCACGACCAGAACCATCATCCCAACACACACCACTACGACCACAATCTTCATCCCAACACACACTGACAGAGTCGACTAAGCTGACTCCATGTCAACAGAAGAAAAAAATACACCTGAAGGTGTGTGTGTGTGTGTGTGTGTGTGTGTGTGTGTGTGTGTATGTGTGGTGGTGGGGGTGGGGGGTGGGGGTGAGGACAAAGAAGTACTGTCCTCAACTGCCCAACAAAACCAGCAAGGAGCATCCTGCACCATCTTTGGAAGTCTGTGCTATGTTCACATAGGATACACACACAGGGCATTCCATTCAGATGTCAAGGAACATAACTGCTCCCCAGCAGATGCCATTGTGCAATGGCCACTGGATGTGACATGACAGAACCTCCAGCGGAGTGTTCCCATGGGTGTATCAGCCCCTATTTCATGACAGCAGAGCTCACCAGCAAAAACAAAAAATGCCACCACCAAGCAACTGCCCCTGTGCATCCCACAGCCGCATGTGCTGCGGTTCATCTGACAGATGAAGACAGTACAACTCCAGACACGGCCAAGCTTTCGCCGTGAGGTCTTACGTGCTCTCTGAAGAGAATCCCGGGGCATAGTCTTTCCCGCTGTCAACAGACTTTCCTTGCAGTTAAGAGGGGAATGACCTTAAAGTTTTTTAACATTGCTACTTGGTCAAGTTCATTGACTGACACTGAATTCTTCAAAATTTGCTGTGGTGCATTTCTTTGTCAGTCAGTCCTATCAACTGGTAATCAGCAGATTCACCAAGCTGATGCATTTCTTTGTGTTAGTCCTATCAACTGGTAATCAGCAGATTCACCATGCCGATGCATTTCTTTGTGTGGCAATCCTATCAACTGGTAATCAGCAGATTCACCAGGCAGATTCATTTCTTGATGTGGCAATCCTATCAACTGGTAATCAGCAGATTCACCTGGATGATGCATTCTTTGTGTGGCAATCCTATCAACTGGTAATCAGCAGATTCACCAGGCCGATGCATTTCTTTGTGTGGCAATCCTATCAACTGGTAATCAGCAGATTCACCAGGCCGATGCATTTCTTTGTGTGGCAATCCTATCAACTGGTAATCAGCAGATTCACCAGGCAGATACATTTCTTTATATGGCAATCCTATCAACTGGTAATCAACAGATTCACCAGGATGATGCATTTCTTTGTGTGGCAATCCTATCAACTGGTAATCAGCAGATACACCAGGATGATGCATTTCTTTGTATGGCAATCCTATCAACCGGTAATCAGCAGATTCACCAGGCCAATGTATTTCTTTGTGTGGCAATCCTATCAACTGGTAATCAGCAGATTCACCAGGCCGATGTATTTCTTTGTGTAGTAATCCTATCAACTGGTAATCAGCAGATTCACCAGGCCGATGCATTTCTTTGTGTTAGACCTATCAACTGGTAATCAGCAGATTCACCAGCCAATGCATTTCTTTGTGTTAGTCCTATCAACTGGTAATCAACAGATTCACCAAGCCGATGCATTTCTTTGTGTGTCAATCCAGTCAGCAGTGATCATAAGCAGATTGCCAGTGAAGCATCCAGTTCCATGGTGGTGAGCAGGACTGACACATCCCAGCTGAAAACAATTTAAAACAAACAGAACTTTCCACACACAGCAAAGACATACAATGACAAAAACACACATATACGGAGTCATATGCTGCTTTTTTTTTTCATAGAGCAGAATGCATGTGAATCCCCCCCCCCCCCCCATCCTTCACCTCCACCCCCAATCAGAATTTTCTGTTGAGGGCCCCACTTAACACTTTCAAGGATGTAAAGCCCTGGTTGGCAAGTTTACTAACCCTGCAAACCATTTTACTTTTAACAACCATATTCAGCACTAAACAGAAGATTCCAAGCTGCATCTATGCATGATTATGAAAAAAAAAAAATAATGAAACAAGCGAATGCACCCCTTAGGTTATCTTTTGCTTGCAACTTTATGATCCAATTTCCACTTTCTTTTTTTTTTTTTTTTTAAATCTCCGATTTAATCAAGTGTGATGAATATATATGCTAACCCTGACAACCTGAACAATGTCAGTGTCAAGATGACCTGAGACAGTGTTCCTATCACTGTGTCAGCCTGTGACTGACATTGCCCACACTATTAAAACCATGGGCCTTCACCAGTTTGACCACTTCCAAACCAGGGCTTCACCAGTTTGACCACTTCTAAGTAGTTTCTGTCCCAGAATCCACCTGGCAGCACACTGTCCCAGAATGTAACCATCGACAATTAAGTGACAATCAGAACTGGAAAAGCAAGTGCAACTTTCCGCAGACTACACACCAATGTTTGGAACAGAAGACGCATCAGTCTAGAGACCAAACTGAAGGTGTACAGAGCAGTTGTTCTCCCCACATTCCTCTACACATGTGAAATGAGGACAATGTCTTGTGTGGGAAAATTTTTTAAAAGAAACAGCAAATAATGGAAACAGTCTGGCAGGCCATAGTTCCAGTCAACATTCACTGTTCCTGAAGAAGGTAGGTAAGGTAATGTTGCACATAGCCCAGCCGACTGCAAAGGCCATATCAGGGCTCACCGTCTTGAAGTCAACCCACAAGTCATTTCAGAAAAAAAAAAATCATTCACACAACCCTTTACATCACCCTTCTAAAAACACTCTGGAAACTTGGCTAAAAATCTTTCTTCATCAAAATCTTAAATCACATGAAAAATGTTGATCTCTTTCAGAAATGCAAAGAACACATCAGGTGGGACATCTCTGAAAAAGAAAAAAAAAAAGTTTTCATGGAATCTGCTGTAAAGTGTTTATGTCTCACATCATGCAAGTCCCAACACTCCAATAGAATATGTTTCACTGTCAGTGATACAGGACAAGGAATGCACCACAGAGCTTCTTCACCTTTAGAAAGTGAAAAATGGGTGTAAAAGGACTCGCTCAGCAGCCTGTATGCAAACAGCTCAGAGTGTGTTTTATCTTTACGGCCGCCTCAGGAACATGGTAAAAACACTTTCAGGTTCGAACAGATCTGAAATACCTTGTTATCCGTCTGCTAGTACCATTCCCCTTGCCAAAGGTCTTTGACATAAACCTGGCCTTCAGGTCTCAAATCAGAGTAAGGGGTAGACAATCTGCTCAACTCTTTTCAAACTTTGTGGCACTCTTGGCAAGTTCATCAACCACCTGATTTCCTCAAATGCTCACATGGCTGCGTGCATGCGTGTGTGTGTGTGAGTGTGAGTGAGTGAGTGAGTGAGTATATGTGTGTGTGTGTGAGATGAGTGAGTGAGTGTGCGCGCGTGTGCACGAGTTGAAAAAAAAATCTAGAAGGTTAAAGTAAAAAAGCAAGTAAAAGGATACAGTTGATGGTGGTCTGGAAATCCTCCAAGCAGACATTGCATACGACAGTTCCTGTGTTGCGTGACCGATCCCTGGAACAAAGAAAGAAAGCATGTTTCCCATACATGTCTCAATGGTTTCAGCAATCAGTGGGCTTAGTAGGTATATATATATATATATATATATATATATATATATATATATATATATATATATGC